>CAUYRH010007039.1:0-53634 GCA_963574655.1 Perodicticus potto
TTTTGAGACAGAGCCTCAAGCTGTCACCCTGGATAGAGTGCTGTGGCATCACAGCTCACAGCAACCTCCAATTCCTGGGCTCAAGCAAGTCTCCTGCCTCCACCTCCCAAGTAGCTGGGACTACAGGCACCCGCCACAACGCCTGGCCATTTTTTGGTTGCAGCCGTCATTTTTGTTTGGCAGGCCCAGGCTGGAATCGAACCCACCAGCTCAGGTGTATGTGAGCCTTAGTCACTTGAGCCAGAGGCACCGAGCCTTTTGTGGATTTTTTTGAGACAGAGTCTAACTCTGTTGCTCAGTCTGGATTGCCATGGTACCATCCTAGCTCACAGAAGCCTCAAACTCCTGGGTTCACACAATGCCCTTGCCTCAACCTCCTGAGTAGCTGGGACTATAGGCATCCACCACTATGCCTGGCTAATTTTTCCTAGTTTTAGCAGAGACAAAGTCTTGCTCTTGGACAGGGTGGTCTTGAACTCCTGAGCTCAAGGGATACTCCTGCCTCAGCCTCCCAGGGTGCTAGAATTACAGGCATGAGCCACTGTGCCTGGCCTATAGGTTTATTCTTAAGTTGAATTTAGATGAAAGTTAGAACAAGTACAGTACCTATTACTGTAATAGCCTCCATTCCTAAGTGTGAGACATATGTCAGTTGGGTGTTTGTAACTTGGGAACTCCCTGTACTTACTTTCAATCAGCCGTGTGGCCCAATACAGTATCTTGGCCTACTAATGAAAAATACACCTCCTGCAGCCTAGCTTCCACTGTCAAGAACCCTGTTACTCAAAATATGATCCATATTAGCATCATCTGAGAGCTTGTTAAATAAGTAGGTTCTTGGGCCTCACCTCAAACCTGCTGAATCAGAATCTATTTTTAGCAAGATGCTCAGGTGATATTGAAATTTAAGAAGTATTATTCTGGAAGACTGAGTCCCTTAGGACCAGAGTTCCTGTGCTTTTTTTTTTTTTTTTTTTTTGAGACAGAGTCTCCCTTTTGTCGTCCTTTGTAGAGTGATGTGGCATCATAGCTCACAGCAATCTCAAACTCTTGGGCTCAAGCAATTATCTTGTCTCAGCTGCACAGGTAGCTGGGACTACAGGCGCCTGCCACAATGGCTGGCTGTTTCTAGAGGTGGGGGTCTTGCTCTGTTTCAGGCTGGTCTCAAACCTGTGAGCTCAGGCAATCTACCCACCTTGGTCTCCCAGAGTGCTAGGATTATAGGCATGAACCTCTGCGCCCAGTCTCCTGTGCTTTTACTTACTTTATTATTGCAGGCAATGGTAGCACATTTGGGGATCTGAGTATGAGTGTTTGGCCACAAATTCAGTTTCTGCAAGTACTCGTTGAATGATTACTATGTGCCTGACACAGTTCTAGATGTTTTTACATATTATATAGGAAGTAAAGAACATACATTTACAAACTAAACTGGAGAGTACAGAGAGAGACCTAATGTTTGCTGCCTGCCTATTTAAATGAGGAAATTTGTCTAACTGAATCCTCGTAACAGTGCAGTGGGGCAGGGTTATTAGCTTGAGTGAAAATGAGAAGAATGAACTAATGTGCGGTATTAAGTGGTTGAATTTCAATTCTGATCTATTGTGGAAATCATTGTCACTATATCTTCTGTCTCCAAGAGACGGAACAGCAAATGGAGGGTGGAGTTGGTTGCGGTTGGGGCCCCAATTCTCAAGATGTAATAAGATCGAAATACTTAGGCGCTACTCAAAGACTAGCAGCTTGAAATCTTGTTCACCCTGGCTACTGTATTCTTTGTAGACGATCTTCTACGAAAAAACCAACAGCTGACCATGCAAGTGGCTTGTCTGAACCAGGAGCTTACCCAGCTGAAAAAGCTAGAGGAGACAGTGGCCCTTCTCCATGAAAGTCAGAGGTAGGAGAGGGTCTATCTAGCTGTCTTCTGGAAGGAGATATTTACTTCTCTTTATTTCTTTTGTTTTGCTTGGAAAGTTAATATCTATACATTCCTTTCTGTGTGTAAACCTACTGTATCTGGGCAATTAGCTAGGGATCAAAGTACTGCTTTCCACAACAAACTAGGGACTAAATGTCTTGTTGACATGGTGGATTGTAACACCTCAATAAGTAGTTTCTCACTGGATCTAATAGGACCTTTGTCAGCTAAATTTTTTTTTTTTTTTAAGACAGAGTCTCAAGCTGTTGCCCTGGGTAGAGTGCGGTGCCGTCATAGCTCATAGCAACCTCCAACTCTTGGGCTCAAGCGAGCCTCTTGCCTCAGATTTTTTCTATTTTAGTAGAGACGGGGGTCTCACTTTTGCTCAGACTGGTTTTGAACTCATGAGCTCCAGCTATCCACCTGCCTCAGCCTCCCAAAGTGCTAGGATTACAGGTGTGAGCCACCACACCCGGCTTCAGCTAATTTTTTTTGGTCACTATATACCCCCTAAATCAATCGTCTGAATCCTCTGGAAAATGCTGCTTTTGGTCACAGAAGACACTTCAAGAGCAATCAACAGAGAGTGACAGGGAAAGAATTCAAGGTATGTTTTCTTTTCAGAGGTCAAGAGCTCTCAACACCAGTACCACCACTGTGGTGGTATTTATCCACAGTGCCCAGTAGCATTATCCTCTCCAAAGAAGAGTCCCCTCAGGATACAGGCTAGGAAAATATCAGGAGATCTCAAGACTATTTGTATGTTTAGAGAAGCCCTTACTGATTTGCTAGCCCACCTTTACTAGGACTTTCAATGAAGTTTTGTTCTATTTTTTTTTTGTAGAGACAGAGTCTCACTTTATCACCCTCAGTGGAGTGCCGTGGCCTCACACAGCTCACAGCAACCTCCAACTCCTGGGCTTAGGCGCTCTCCCCTTAGCCTCCCGAGTAACTGGGACTACAGGCATCCGCCACAATGCCCGGCTATTTTTCTGTTTTTGCAGTTCGGCCGAGGCCGGGTTTGAACCCGCCACCTTCGGTATATGGGGCCAGCGCCCTACTCAATGAGCCACAGGCGCTGCCCTGTTCTATTTTTTTTAATAGATGAGGTCTCCCTATGTTGCCCAGGTTGGCCTCAAACTCTTGACCTTAAGCAATCCTACCTCAGCCTCCCAAGTAGTTGGAATTACAGGCATGAACCACTATGCCCAGCCCAGTGAATTTTAAATAGAAGCACCCCATCCCCAAAATTCAACCTCAAACTTCACTTCCTGATTTTCATATTATTAGCTCCATAATCAGAGGATAATGTTACAAAAGTAAAGAAATAGCATAACATGGTCCTCAAACTTGGGTATGAATCAGAATTACCTGAACGACTGCTGGGCCCTACCCAAGAATTTCTAATTCAGCAGGTCTATGTTGGAAACTGGGAATTTGCATTTCTTATTATTTTTTCTTTCTTTTTCTTTTTTGGAGACAGTCTGGCTCTGTCACCCCAAGTAGAGTGCAGTGATGTTGTCTTAGCTCACTGCAACCTCAAACTCCTGGGCTCAAGGAATCCTTCTGCCTCAGCCTCCTGAGAAGCTGGGACTACAGGTGTGCACCACCTTGCCCGGCTAATCTTTCTATTTTTAGTAAAGAAAGGTTCTGGGTCATTCTCAGGCTGGTCTCACACTCCTAAGCTCAAGCATTCCTCTGCCTTATCTTCCCAGAGTGCTAGGTTTACAGGCATGAGCCACCACACTGACCTGAGAATTTGCATTTCAAATAAGTTTTCAACAGCTGTTCCTACTGGAGACCACACTTTCAGAACAAAGGGTATATTATTTTAATAATGTACAATCAAAATACTATGTTTTAAATTAACCTGAAATAACCTTTCTATGTGTTGTTTAACCATCAATTCAATATACAGGCTCATTTGCTTCATTTTGCTTTTGATTCTTAGGGAATTTTTTATTATTTCAATTTAATCTTGTTTTTATAATTGTAGAACATTTACATAGTCCAAAGTCAAATCTATAAAACAAGATAAATTCAGAAAAATCCAGCATCTTTTCCTGTCTCCTCTAATTTTTCCTTCCCCTCCCACTAGCCTTCTATTGTGGGTGCGTTTATTTGTATTCTCTTTTATTACATAAAAAGAAACATAGTGTTTCTTTGACATTTTATCTTGAAAATTAGTTCATGGTATATAGAGTTAGTTCTATTTCTTTTTATAGCCGCCATTATATATGGCTGTATAGTTTATCAATCCTCTATTGATGGACATTTAGGTTAACAATATTTTGCTGTTAAATATAGTACTATAATGAATAACATTGTGTATACATCTTTTTTAAAACCTGTGTATAGATGGCTTTTAACATAAGATGGTAATCCAGAGTCTAAGGATATAGTCATGACTAGCCCCATTAGTTCATTGCAGAGGTAGGATAGAGGAGAAGAAATAAGAAGTTACAATTTGGAGGTAGAAATGGAAGGTCCAGTCAGGTGCCAGTGACCCAGGACTTCCACTTACCTCATCATAAAAGTGCTTTGGAAAAAAGAGAACAACCACTATATAAAATGTGAAATATATTATTGCTTCAGTCAGTCTGGAACATCATCAAACAGAATTGTAATGAAGAAAATGTAGGTCTGCTTTAAAATAACCAGCTCATAAATTGGACAGTTCTTCCTATTTAAAGATGTTATTTTGTCGTACATTTGCCTTTGGCAAACTCTTCATATCTGCATGGTATCTCCTTTGCTTTTATGATTTCATGACTGCTTTTTCCCTCTGGGTCTCAGATCCCTGGTGGTAACTAATGAGTATCTGCTGCAGCAGCTGAACAAAGAGCAAAAAGGTTATTCTGGGAAAGCACTCCTGCCTCCTGAGAAGAGTCATCATTTGGGGAGATCTTCGCCCTTTGGGAAAACCACATTGTCTTCCTCCTCACCAGTGGCGCATGACACCGGTCAGTACCTAATACAGAGTATTTCAGATGCTGTCCCAGAGCCTGGCTTATGGAGCTAGCATGGCACACCGCTCTGCAGCCTTCTTCTCATCCGTAGAGCTCTCAACGCCAGTACCACCACTGTGGTGGTATTTACCCACAAAGATTAAGAAAAATACATATTCTGATTACATTGCATTGGTCCTTCTTTTTATTTCTGTATTTATCTCCTCCTAGGGAGTCATTCTTTCCTTCTGCCTACAGAAATAGCTGGCACTTAGTCCTAGGCATTGTTATTATTGTATCATATTTTGTCCAAAAGGAAAAAGCACTAGACATTTTTTCCAATGTCATTTGAAATTGCGTGGTAGAGGGTTAAAAAAAGAACATCCATTAGATGTCTTTTTTGTTAGAAGAAATTCATAGAGAATTGCTATGTTTATTGATTCATCAAACATGTTTTGAGTTTCCTCCCAGTTTAGTGAAAGGGTGATAAAATCTGGTGTCTGCCCCAGAGTGGCCAACAATTTAGTCAAAAATGTATATGATGGAACTTTGTCAAAGCTTGGAATTGGTACCAAATAGGTCTAAACAAAAGCCTAAAGATGCCCTGAAGAGAGAGGGAGTAATGCCCACCATGGGAAACTGGAGAAGGCGTCAGTGAGGACTGGATAGGCCAAGATGGAAGAATCTGGAGCCCCCGGAGCGATTGTGGAGCAGGGATGGAAGTGTGGGACATGAAAGAGGTGAGATGCCAGGAAAAATGCCCCCAAAGCAAGTGAGCTGAGACCTGAGAATGAGCAGGAGGTTACCAGGCAAAGCATATGTCCAAGGGCAAGACCAATGGACAGATGTGAAGAGAAGGAGCGTATACAAAGGCCATGACCTGGGAAGGGATGTGGTCCCTTCAGAGAACCGAAGGGCTAAGAGAAGGAAGCAGGCGCCAAGTTGCATGGCTTCCTGAAGATTTCACACTGGGAGGGCAGAGGAGTGGCCAATTCATGAGAGAAGCTTTCTTTGTAAGAGTGGATTGACAGCAGAGCGAAGTACGGGAAGACAAAAGGGGCATGGACCAGCCCAGAGAGGAAGCAAGGCAGGCCGGATTAGGTGCAGCTTTTGAGTATGTAAGCTCTGGGCTCAGCATCCAAATTGCACGTGAGTACCCCATAAGTCTTTTAATCCTGATTGACTGGCATTTAAAACGTTAACGGGGTAAGACAATGCAAGTGCTTCTAGATATGTTTCTGCTTCGGTGGTCTCCCAGGGAGCTAATGCTGCCAGACAGTATGCAGGGGGTGAAGGACTGTCAAGCTAATGTCACATCGTACTTCTCTTCACCTTCAGGGTCACAGCAGAAGGAGAGGCAGGTGGAAAGATTAGACACTTATTTGTGCCCCTGACTCAGATGCAGTGCAGGGAAGGAGAGCTACTGCCGTACTAACAGGTCGTGATGATCATACATTTCTAAGTTATAAAGAAAATCCACAAACTTCTGAATTTTATGTGGCTTCCCAAAAGGAGCTATACCGAGGAACCATAAGTTTCTTTTTTTTTTTTTAATACTGAACACTTTCTTTTTTAATTTCAGAGTAATACGAGGGCACAACTGATTAGGTTGCAATGTTTGCATGTTAGGTAAAGTACCTGTGGTAGTCCCATATACCCTTATATTGTACATAATACAATTATATAATTATATATATGGCACACCTCTTGGGTGTGGGACACACTGCCAATTAGGTGGAGCACACCAATCCCCCTCCCTCCTCCCTCCAACTTGAATTGAGTTTTTCTCATGTGGGCATGAATTAATTTCTCTACTGGCTTCATGTTAGTATTGAGTACATTGAATACTTTGATTTTCCATTCTTGTGATACTTTACTAAGAAGAATGTGTTTCAACTCCATCCGGGTAAATACAAAAAATGTAAAGTCTCCACCTTTGTTTATAGGAGCCAGAAGTGTCTTTGAGCTGTGTGGCTCTGAGGGAGCGAGAGAGTGCGTGCGTGCTCTATGGGAGTGTCAGTAAGAACAGCCTCCATGTCACCCCTTGCTGCTACTTTTCTGGGCTCTCTTCACCTTCATCATTGAGAGACCTCCAAAGATCTTATGCTTTCCCCAGGTAGAGGAGCCTTGGCCAGAGGCCTTGCAGCCCTGAGTTGTCACATCTCAGGGTCCCGGCCCCCACACAGGCCAACCCACTGGACAGATCATGGGGCGGCAGGGGAATAATGCACTTTTTTCTTCAACTCCAGCCTTTCCTGCCTCCCCTATGAACATCTGATAAAGCCAGGCCCAGAATCTGGTTAGGGCACCTTTAAGGAGGAACAAAGAGTTTGACCCAAACTGAGGGTCATTTTTGGGTCTGACCCAAAACATGCTCAGCACCTGTAGCTGAAGTGGCTAAGGCGACAGTCACATACACCACAACTGGCAGGTTCAAATCCAGCCCGGGCCTGCCAAATAATGACAACTACAACCAAAAAAAAGCCGAGCATTGTGGCGGGTGCCTGTAGTCCCAGCTACTTGGGAGGCTGAGGCAAGAGAATCGCTTAAGCCCAGGAGTTGGAGGTTGCTGTGAGCTGTGATGTCACAGCACTCTACCCAGTGTGACAGCTCGAGGCTCTGTCTCAAAAAAAAAAAAAAATAGAGATGGTATCTCTCTGTTGTCCAGACTAGATTCAAACTCCTGGGCTCAAGGCATCCTCTCACCTCAACCTCCTGATAGCTGGGGCTATTGGGGTGCACTACTGTACCCTGTCCAGAGAGGGTTTTTAATGGCTGCACAGATCCTAACCTCTCTTCTTTGCCCAGCCTGGCTTTGCTAGCGAGTATACCCAAAGCTTTTGACCATGAGGAGGCTGTTAGGGGAGGAGCAGTGATAACCAGCAGCTGTGGTGTTGCTGCACAGTGGCTGCTGTATATCAGACTCTACTAGACCCATTTGGTCATTAAGAGACTTCCTGGCCCTGGGGGAGTCTTGATTTTCCACAGGCTCCATAACAGCATTTCAGCAAGAAGAGGAGGGGCCTTTCCTATCAATCATTTCTCTCTGTGGGTCCTTCCAAGCCACACTGCCAGTCACGGGAATGGACAGGCCACCACTACCTTCTCCACATTGGATGTTATTGTCACCTGTAGTTTAATAGCTGGGAGCCAGACCCTATTTGGAATACAGTTAAATTCATCTCACTATGAGGTTATTGTAGTCAATGAAAGGCAAAAGGCTTTGGTTTTCATCTCTCTTAAGCCCATTAGAGCTTAGAATTGTAGAGCTTGCAATTCACACAAATCCCTCAAGGCTAGAGGCAACGTCCCCCTTAATATTTAATGGAGGAGAGGTAGAGCTCTCTCACACCCTCCCCTGGGCAATGGAAGGAGATGTGGTGAACCGAGTCAGAAGGAACGCACAGCTGTCAGCTGTTAGGCTGGGCTCTGCAGTGGCTGGGTGCTGGTCTGCTGCCTGCTAATTCCCGCCTCACTATTCCTCTATATCCCTATCCCTAAGTGGCTGGGCTCAAGGGATTTGGAACCACCTGGGGCAGGAATATCCCTGAACTGCCTGTGGGATGAGGGAATAAACAGTTGTGCTGCTGACTGGGTCAAGAAAGGTATTTGTGAGCCTGTGCTTTTTTTTTTTTTTTTTTTTTTTTTTTTTTTGAGACAAAGCCTCAAGCTGTCACCCTGGATAGAGTGCCGTGGCATCACAGCTCAAGCAACCTCCAATTCCTGGGCTCAAGCGAGTCTCTTGCCTCTGCCTCCCAAGTAGCTGGGACTACAGGCGCCCGCCACAATGCCCACCATTTTTTGGTTGCAGCCACCATTGTTGTTTGGCTGGCCCGGGCTGGATTCGAACCCGCCAGCTCAGGTGTACACGGCTGGCGCCTTAGCCCGCTGAGCCACAGGCGCCGAACCGAGCCTGTGCTTTTTAAGCCTTTTCTAGCACCCTAGGGAGTCACCCTCTCCTGGGTAGACCCCAAGTCCCATCCAGTCCCCTTGTCACAGGAGAAAGGAAGGAGAAATGGCCTCAAAGCCTGGGGCTTGGGAATAGCTCTGGTCTTACACCCAGAGCCTCAATGAAATGTTCTGGAAATGCCTCACCCCCAGAGGGGCCCTTCATCTCCCCAACCCAGGCTGTTGATTAGATGGGGGGAAATCAGCAAGGGGAGGCCCTTCTCTACAGGATGACCTGCTGGCATTGAGAGCCAGGCCCTATCACTAGCCATCCAGTCCCAATTTTGGAAATCAGGGTTGGGGCTTGCTATGCTAGAAAGAGCCTGGACGGGGAGGCAAGAGGAATGGCTTGACCTCTAGTCTGCAGAAGCTCTTCTACTCCCTCATTTCCTCAGCTATAAAATTGGGGAGCCAGGGTGATACCTGTGGCTCAAAGGAGTAGGGCGCCGGCCCCATATGCCAGAGGTGGTGGGTTCAAACCCAACCCCAGCCAAAAAGAACTGCAAAAAAAAAAAAAAAAGAGTGGCAATAATTATGCGCGGTGCCTATGGCTCAGCAAGTAGGGTGCCGGCACCATATACCAAAGGTGGCGGGTTCAAGCCCCACCTCGGCCAAACCGCAAAACAAAAACATAGCCTGGCGCTGTGGCAGGCGCCTGTAGTCCCAGCTACTCAGGAGGCTGAGGCAAGAGAATCGCCTAAGCCCAAGAGCTGGAGGTTGCTATGAGCAGTGTGACGCCACCGAGGGCAATAAAGTCAGACTCTGTCTCTAGAAAAAAAAAAAAAAATTGGGGAGCCAGACTAACCTTAAGGTTCTTCCTGGCCCTGCATTTTCTGATGTTCTGAGCTGGAGCCCATAATAACTGGGTAGCCCTCTGACAGCAAGCTTAGAACTAAGGCCTAGCCCAGGTCAAGTCTGCTGTCTCATCCCTCTTTCCACTTGAAAGTGGAGAGGGGACAAATCTCCAGAGGGAGGCACTAATTGCAGGAAAGTAAGCTGTGATGTTCGGACCCTGGATCAGGGCCACATTGAAAAGTTTGGATGTTCATGAGGCACATCCTTGGGCAGAATAGCTGTGCTAATAAAGGACTCATGTGCCCATTTTTCTGGGCAGGGCTGCCAGTAGAAGGGAGAGAGATCAGCAGGGTGATGACCCTGAGGGAGCTTCTGGGATGTGACTGTCATTACCACCCCCATCATCATCTATCAGGCCATATTGGTATAAAAGTTGTCTTTATTGAGGTCTAGGTAAGAGTTAGGCACTTGGCCAGAACAGCAGCTTAAATATGAGGCAAGCAGGCACAAGTTAGCCATGCCCGGGGCCAGGTTGGGGCAGTGAGGCTATAGGCACAGACTGTTCCCAGATGGACAGAGGTCGGGTTGGGAAGAAGAGGAGAAAGGGAACACAGAGCAATCTGGGTCAGAGGCCTGGTGGGCTGGCCCCATGGGTCTGGGCAGGAAGCTCTGGGTGGCAGGTCCAGCAGGGAGGGGACTGGGCTCTCACTCCACATGCCCCTCAGGCCCAAGCCTGAGCCTCTGGCAGGGGCAGCCTAGCTGGGGGGACCTTCCCTGGCTCACTTCTTCACCTTGGCATCGTAGGTGCCTGCGTTCTTATAGGCACTCACATAGCCGCTGTCATCCAGGATGTCCTGCCGTCCAGCAATGCCCTTGCCCTTGCCACTCTCATCAAAGCGTTCCTTGTGGGAACCGGTATACTTGCTGGTGTCAGTCAGTCGCTCCACAGCACCTCCTGTTTTTGCTTTCTGTTTGGACAGAGTTCCCCCAGGGCACCTGGTGGGTGAACCCAGTCCTTCTCATCCACAGCTAACATTTCCCACATCCCCCTCAGTGGTCACCGGAGACCATCAGGGCACTTACAGTGACGCCCACATTGGCTGGTTCTTTGCCTGCCACCAGCTGACAGATGGCATCGAAGGCCTCTTCCTTGCTCTTCCCCTTGAATCGCTTGATTGCCAGCTCTTCCAGGGCCTTCTTGAACTCCTCATAGTTGATGACCCGAGCAGACTTCCCCCTGACAGACATGTGGGCACCGTGAGTGTTCCCCATTCTTCCCCCCCACAGGGGAAGGTGAAACTGCAGTCTCCAACCACCATAAATTACATAATCAAGTTTCTTCCCCACATTTGGAGAAATCAAAGGGGTCAGCACATGTGGAATGCAATTGATGATTCTTGACCTGGAAGAATCACCTTTGGGATCACGGCATTTCCTTGCCCCCTTCTCGAGATCCTCCCTGGGTCCCTACCATGCCCCACCCTCTTGAAACATGAGAAGCAGGGGCTGCTTGAGGCTCACTTGACTTTGGAGAAGACGATGTCGACATCAGTCCCTGTCACAGCCTTTCCATCAGCCACCTTGCAGTCTTTGCACAGCTTGGCCCAGTTCTTGCCATTCATCTCCTGCCCACTGGCCTTGGGGTCGCCATGGATGGCAAACTTGCGAAAGCTCTCCTCCAACCCAGCTATGTCGGTGCTCGCTGCCATGCCACCCTGTAAAGACCCACCTTGGTTACCTCCCTCCCCCCACAGGACATCGTTGCCTCTCCCTCAAAACCTGCAAGATCTGAGCTAGCAGAAATTCTACAGACTCAGAGTTGGAGCTGGAGCTGCCTCTGCAGAAGGGCCTGTACTCTTAGACCCCAACCCCCTGAGGAAGAGCCTGGAGAGGAAAGGTCCTATTGCTGATGCCAGCCCTGGCTCTGAGTAGGGTTCAGCAGATGAAATCATGATGCCCACACCAGGCTGGGAACAGAGTGGCACTGTCCAGAAAGACTGTGAGGGCAGCAGCTGGGGCCATGGCTTTGTCTGGCCCTGGCACAAGGCCTGCTTGGGTGGAAGTGAGGGTGGCAAAGAGGCCCCCTCCCTGGAAACTCCACACCAAGCTGGGTCAGGGCCAGGCGAGGCTGCTGGATAGGCAGGTATCTAGCGAGGACTGTGTCTCTGTAGCAAGAGCCAGCTCAGGCCTGAGAAGGGAGCCAGAGCATGGGCAGAGGTGCATGCCCTAGGCAGGGGTGCAGCTGGCCCAGACTGGCCTTGTTACTATTTGCTGTTAAACAAAAACATGAGGGGAGCAGAAACTTGGGCCTGGCCTGGCCACAGTTTGTGAAGCCTGGAGACAGTTGCTAAGGGAGGGTGGTGCTGCTTAGAGAATGTTGCTAAGGGCAGGATGGTGTCAGGGCAGCTCAGGGAGAAGCTCCCAGTGCTGCTAGGCTGGGCTGGGCTGGGGAACAGGGAGCCCACGGGTGGGGCAGGCCAGCACTCCCCATGCCTGGGGCATAACCGTGGCTTCCTGGCCCCTCGCCACCCATTGGGGCCGGAACCTCCCACTGTGGGGTGTAGGAAGAGCAGGAGATTGGAGGCTATCCTGGGTGGGGGCTGTAGAGTCATCAGTCTCAAGATGCATGCTGGCAAGTGGGGCTGTGGCCTTGAAGCTAGGATCCTACTGGAGCACACTTCCCCATGTCTACACCTCAGCACTCCACTGAGGTCCTGAGCCACACCTTGAGCACACCAGTCCACATTCCCAGGGCCCACATGCGCTCAGCCCTGGCCCTCCATACCCTTGTACCCCTGCCACACCCTCAGCTCTGCCACAGCTCTGGTGCTAAGCCCTAACCTCTCCTTTGATGTCCACCCCCTACACATGCACTTACAGGCCTGGACTGAGACCCCCGACAACATCCCAGCCTTGCACTTCTTCCCCCCACATCCCTCCACCTTGGTCCACTGCCCACACCCTCAGCCCTACTCTGAAACTCCTTCCACATAACACAGCCCTGTATGCAGCCTCCCCAATCACACCCTCAGCCCTGCACTGTAGCCCCCTCTGTCCCCACACCCACAGCCCTTACCAAGACCCCAGCCACAGCCTCAGCAACTGCTCCCCCCACATACCCACAGACTTTTATCAAGGTCCCCGACCACACCCTCAGCACCCCTGCATCTGCACACCCACAACCTCTGATCATTCAGCCCTGCACTGCAGCCCCGGTCAGTGTCAACACTCACACAGTGCCCTTGCCAGGCTTGCAGGTACCGTGCTGAGATCCCACCCACCCACACCAGCTCCTCTGCTGCAGCCTCCTGCCCACAACCTGAATTTCGGCAACAACCTTCTAGCTCCGCTGGTTATACTAGGGCCTGCACTGACCACAGCCTTGGCCTGACTGGCTCCTCCCTCTCCCACTACCTCCGGCCTTGACACTGAATTCATCCCTAGTAACACACTCACCTATCTCTAAATTGCAATTTCTGGGATTGTGGCTCCTATGTTACAGGGACCTCTGTGGGACCTCAGCCCACACTGCACTCCCCTAGGTGCAACCTCCCACCAGGGACCCGGAGACCACACTTAGTTCATCAAGGATAATGTCCAGGGGAGCCTGAGTGCCACAGGATGCTTGTTGTAAGCATCCAGTGTTCACTTTGTCTGTAGGAAGATGGATTGCTGGTAATTCCAGCGCTGGTCAGGTGGAGCCAGGCTCCCTCAGGCCGCAGGGGTCTGCGGGCCATGGATGGAGTGGCCACGCCCTTGAACTGGGGCCACCCGCTCCGCGTTCCCGCTGGGACAGCTGGAGTCATCAATCAGCCGACAAGGAGGTGGGGGCTGGAGGGTGGAATGCTTGGGGCCAGGGCAGGGCCGCTAAGCTGGTACCATTGGGGTTGGAACCCCTTTCAGGCCGCTCCTCCCACCCCCTTATCGTGCAGGATACTCATTAGGGTGGTCGGCGTGCAGGTCTCCTACAGACTTCTACCTCGTGTCTGCTCCTGCAGTGCGCGTTCGGATGGACAGAAGGACACAGGAATGGACCGACGGACACGGGAGGCCAGGCGGCTCCACAGCTCCGCTCCCTGCCGGATCCCGGGCGGGACTGCAGCCCGGGCGGCTCCTCTGTATTATCCCCTGTTTCTCCGTCTCCATGGAGACAGCGAGTCCCACCCCCGGGGCTGTCTCGACGGGAGAGTGACCAAGGTCACGCTGGCCCCGCCCACCAGACCCCGCCCTCTCCGCGCTCCGGGATCTGCGGGGGCGGAGCTGCAGCTGCAGCCTTATCCCACCCCTCCCCCGCAGCTCTGCGGTCTTCCCGGCTGGGAGACCTCTGCGGTTCTGGCCGTCGACGGATGACACACGACGCGAAAACAACCCCCATTCTAGGCTCTGACCAAAGTTCAAAGCTGTCCCCCCACCTCCAGGGGAGACCCAGTTTCCCTGAGAGCAAATTAGAGGCCGTTTAGGAGCTGAAAGGGGATGGGGAGATGGAGGGTCAGGAAAATCCCTTCTCTCCTTGACAGGGATCTACGGTTGACTCAAGACGACAGCTACCCACTGAACGAGTGTCGTCCATAGGCCACAACTCCTGAGTTCTCCTGACTGAGGCCAGAGCTCTAAGGAGAGGGACAATGAATCATGCATTGCCCAGCCCTAGAATGCTAGTTCCTCCGATGGCGATCCCGCCGCCGGGAAAAAGCTCCTGGACCTCCCGGGTCGCCCCTTCCTTACATTCCCACCTCTCCTCGGCCTTGGTCTCAGCATCTGCTACCGCTGCTATCTCCGGAGCCCAAAGCCTGCTTTCCCTCAGTCACTTTGCATTTGAGAAATGACCTCCTTTCTTTGCATTAAGAAAAATGACCTCCTTCAGGCAGCCTTCCAAGGCCTTGCCTAACCTTGAACCTGGTACATGAGCGCCTAGCCCCCCCTACCACCACCCCTGTACCTCCATATGACAACCTGGGTGGCAAATCTACCGTACAAGTTCCCATCCACCCCCGCCCCCACGCTGACTGGCAGTGGTCCGGCTGCCCAAGGGCCCATGGACCTTGCCACTGGGAAAGTAAGCACTAAATCCGCAAAAGCATAAAAAAGTTTATTGGAGCATCATGGCCAGGTGGGCGGGTATTGCTGAGTCGTGGGGGAAGGAGGCCGATCCCGCCGGCCATAGGGGCCCCTAAAGTGCACTCGGTGCGGCAAGGGTGGGATGTTGCATAGAGAGTCGGGCCGGCCGCTCCTCCTCGGCCCTTCTGTTCCTTGGCCCAGCTAAGCCAGGCGGGCCTCCCGGCCGCCCCGCGCTCCGGGCTCGCCGCTGCTCCGGCTCACGAAAACAGCGGGCGCACGCGCCTGCAGCGCCAGCCCGGGCTCCCGGCCCCTGCCTCCTGGGGCAGCCAGCGCCGCGCTGCCCAGACGCGTCTGCGCCACGGGAATCACGTCCATGGACTCGGCTGACGCCGAATGGTAAGCGCTTGCGGGGCCAGCGGCGTGCACCGGGCTGGCGCCTTCAGAATCAGTCGACGACGAGCTCGAGCTGCAGATTGGGGTCCCGGGCTCTGCGCACAGGAGGGCAACGTGAGACCAGGGGCTGGGACTCGGGACTCTGTTCTTCCCTCCCTCGGAGTTCCCTGAGCAAGACCCGGACAGAAGGGGTGCTCACCCCGCAGGATCTCAGCCTTCGGAATCTTGTACACGCGACACGTACTCTTTTTCTGCAGAGGCACAGAAGAAACTGAAGGCCCCACGTCGCCAAAGCAGCAGGGGCATATGGCAGAGAGGGAGGCTTCTTTTCCACCCCCCTCCAACTAGGCAGGGAGCCTGGCATTGGTCCCTTCTACCTGGGGTCGGATCTCGGGAGGCAAAGCGACAGTGTCTGGGGAGGAGGACGGTGGACGCTCCACTTGGCCGCTGGTAGCAAGAAGGCTGGAGGGACTGAGGGGAAAGCAGGAGGGTCAGCCTGGGTGCTGCTCCCCAAACCCGCCCACTGGAAGTTTCCATTCCCAACAGAGGATAGCAGCCTTCATCTATCCAAGGCCAGGCTGGGCTGTACCCAGACCCATGCCTTGGTTTTGACCTATGCCATTTCTCCCACCTGGAATGGCCCTGCCATGCTAATGAGCGATGCCTAGGTGGCTCAGGTCCAACTCACTTGGCATTCACTGATGCTGGCCTGGCCCAGCCTGGGGGTCGTGCATGCACGTGGCTGAAGGTCCGCAGGTAGAACTCTGTCTCCTGAGAAAGGTGGGAGTCAGGGAGGCTGGGAGACCAGATGCAAGGACCTCCTGAGTCCCGAACCCACACAGTCCCAAACACAGGGCCCCCTCCCTGGCCTCTGTGGGATGGCCCAGGCCTCACCCCATGTGTCTAGGGCTGTTGTCCTGGTCCCCAGCTGTCTGGGAAAACCCTCTGCAGAGTGAGGTTTTAAACACCATTTACTGGACCTCACCCCAGACCCAGGTCCTCACTTCATTTAGTCAAAACTCCACCTCCTCCAGGAAGGTTCCAGCCTCATGGGTCTACACACCCCCTCTAGAGGTGCTCACCCATGCAGGGTGGTGTGGAAGCTCAGGGATGCCCTCTCCTGTTCCTGGCCCTTCTCAAAGCTCCAGCCTCTAAATGGATTTTTTCCCTAGCTGAGAGCTGGAGCAGCAGTTCACAGGCCAGAGTATGCACCTGAGATTGTGTGCAGAGCTCCCTGCTCCCTAGGAGATGAATCCTGGGATGCCCTCACCTTCACAGAGTGTCTGTCACAGTTCCAGCTTCTGAGGGGGGCACGAAGTGGGGGCACGGTTTCCCTGCCCTCACCCTGAAAGGGAAGGTGGTGAGTGGTGGAATGAACTGCAATCTGGGAAAAGACTTACAGGTGAATTGTGACTTCCTTAATCGCTGATCTTTACAGCAACCCTGAGGGTGGCAGATGTGCCTCCCGACCCCCAAAAGCAACAGCGAAGGGCCTTGAGTCTGGGAGGTCGCAGGAGGAGCTTAGGACTACGTCCCAGGCCGAAGGAGGAGCCCCGACCCCGCCCCTAAGGCTGCAGGTGAGGAAACAAAAGCCTGGCCGAGCCAGCCTGCGAAGGGCGTGGTGCGGAGTGTGAGCCGCACGGGGGCGGGGCCTGGGATCCAGGCGCACCCGGACAGCTGTCACCCTCTCAGCAGCCATTTCCATGGAGACCGAGGCGTCCTGACTAACTCAGAGACGACACTGTAACAAGCAACGCTGTCTCTAAAACAAGCCTATGTTTGGGGGCAACGGCTCTAAAGAGGGGCCCCTCCCGCATTCTTGCTCGGGTTGAGGGTGGGGAGACTGCCTACAGGGGCTCTGAAAGATCTAGGGAACAGAGCTCAGCCAGCCATTCCTGCCCAAACTCTGCCCAGGCTGATCCTTTGGAAAGAGGTCTGGGGGTGCTGGTATGGGCAGGGGAGCCCATGATCATCGATCAGAGGTGAATTACAGGGATTGGGACCTCAAGGTACCCTCCCCACATCTTTTCCCTTCCCAGGTGTGGACCCAGCACTCCTCCAGGGTCCAGCAGAGAAGAGTAAAGCCCACCCTGGGGGGCTCTAGGTTCTGGAGGGTAGGGCAGAGAAGGGGCCAGCAGTAGAGGATTGTCCCAGAAGCCTGAGGGACCATAATAGGACGAGAGCCAGGCCTTAACCAGCTGGGGAAGTCTGAGTTTCACCAGTGGGTCCTCACTCAGATCCACCTCCTTTCATCACTGTCCCTAGGACCCATCCTCAGAGACCTTCAAAATATTGCACATTCCTGAATGGTACCATGGTCTCCCAACCTCACCTCTCTCCCCTCTAAAGGAAGATAAACATACCACATCTACCCTCTAAGTATGCCTCCTTTTCATCATCATTATTAGATGGACAGAACTGCTACCACACTGGGCCCCAAAGACCAGGCAGTGCAGAGGCACAGAGCCCTGGAGTCTGGGCATCCCAGGACCAGCCTGCCTCAGTGGATGCCAGCTGTGAATCTCCTGCCTGCTTCGTCTGCCTCAGTCCTCTCTGTGATGATGTCCATGGCAGAAGGACTGACACTGTGTTCACACAGGCCAGTGCCCAGCACCAGGGTAGGTACACAGTTGGGTGGCAGAGAGGATTCCACCAAAAGCCAACATGCTCCAGGCCTGCACAGTTCTGGCAGCCTGACCCACATGCAAGGTCCAGCCCTGGGGATGAAAACAGAAGAGGCGGGGTCCCAAGCCCTACCCCAACCCGCCCATCAGCTTATGTTTGTGTCCAGTTGCCATGAGGACTCAGAATCCAGCACTTGGCCTTCCCAGCAATTCATGCCTGGGCCCCCTGCCTTCCCAGTCCCTAGGGGCTCTGAGGACTGGACCACCCCACCCCCAGCTGCTGACCTCAGGAAGCCACAGGGCATGGGAATAGGGACAGGCTCATCAGCAGCTGGGCTGGCCAGGCTACAGAGCCCCTGCTTCTGAATGGGGAGACCTTAACTCTCCTAGACCCAGCTTCTACTTAACCTTTCTCAGCCTCAGTATGCTCATCTGCAACATGGGTGTGGCAACTGTACCTGTTTTATGGGCTGTTCTAAGGATAAAGCAGGATAATGGGTATAAGGGCTCAAGGTCACAGATGGAAAGAACTGATGGCTCCATCCTGGCCACTGTCCCAATCCTGGCTGCAGTCCTGGTCACTGGTCCATCTCTCTCTCTTCTGCAGCCCCAACCTGTCTGCTTCAGGGCTCCTACATTCCAAGCCCTCCAGCGCATGGAGCCTGGACAGGTGTGCACATGGCCAGGGCCATGGGAAACACAGAGCTCCCTCTGGCTGTGTCCACACTCGAGCAAGTGGGCAGGTGCTCAGTACAGGCTTGGCCCCAGCTGCCTCCAGCATCCCTCCTCCAGAGACAATTCCAGGCTGGTTTTCCATGCTCTGCATCCTCACTGCTGCTCTCTGCACAGCCCCCCATGCCCCCAACACCAGCCCCATTTCCCAACCCTCACCCCTCTAGGCCACCTCTATACCTGAATGGGCCGCATCTTGGGGGGACATGACTCGAGCTCCCTGTGGGCCCCCTTTGCCTCCTGTGGTGGGCGGTGCTGCACGATGTACTCATAGGTGGTGAGCTTGTGCCAAACTGGGAGGGGGGGAGAGGGCTCAGTGCAGTGGAGAGGGGATCCTGGAACTCATAAGGGTAGAGGGCACCCAGCTCCAGGCTGAAACCAGTGTCCCCAAATACACTAAGTCCTTGGGTGAGACCAGGCCATCATAAAGAACCAGCAGTGGAAAGGGGCATAGTTTCAGGGGTCTACAGCCCAATTAGGGACCTCCCTGCAGCCTAGGGACCTATATACCCTGTAGGGCAGGTGGGGAGGGGCACTTACTGAGATAAATGTGGAAGCAGAGCAGGTGGCCAAGCAGGGCTGTGGAAAGCAGGCCCAAAAGGATGAGAAGAGCAGCCAGGGCCAGGATGGCAGGAGCCTGGGTCTCCACAGGGGCAGCAGGCAGGAACACGAACCACACATCTGTGTGATTCTTCAAGACTGCAAAGCACAGGCAAAGTGCAACCAGCCAGGGCTGTGACCAGTGATCAGAACATACCCAGGGTCGGGGGTAGGAATGGGCCTGGGGCCTAAACTTACCTTCAAAGTGTTGGTTGGTGCGCAGCCGCATAGGGTTGACAAAGAACTCCACAAAGACATAAGTGGCCACCAGCACCAGGAGCAGGACACCCAGTAAAGCAGATGCTACACTCTGTAGAAAGAGCCTGGACCCAGCCACCAGCGGTTGTCAGCATCTGTGTGCTCCAGCTTAGTAAGGGCCAGGAGCTCAGAAAGGCTCACAGCTGAGGGTGGGGCCTACACCTCTAGCCCACAGCCCCAACTTTTCAGAAGCCAAAGGTACAAAGTAAAGCTGGGGGGCCGCCTCATCTGGTGCCACCTTTCTCGGGGCCAGCAAGGCGGAAGACCCCAAAACCTACCCTCAGTTATCCCCACCGGCACCGCAGAAGCATCTCTCGGAGCAGCACCCTGGATGCACACCAGTCCCGCGCCACCTTCCACGCGGGAGCCCAGGCCCCGCCCTCAAGCACATGACCCAAGCCCCTTGCAGCCCGGCCCCACTCTCACCGGTAGTTCCTCTCGCCCACACAGTTGTTGAGCCACTTGCAGTGGTGATCGAAGCCGCACACGCACTTGTTGCAGGCGCTGCAGTGCTTGGAGCGGGCACTCCTGCGGGCGAGGGGTACCACGCGGTCAGCAGGCTCATTCCGCCAGCGCTGCGGCTCTGGGGAGGACTCCAGCCGTCTCCTCCGCCACACCAAGGAGCGCGCGCCCCCTGCAGGCACCGCGAGGAGGGGCCCCAGAGGATAAGGAGGGTTTGGGATTGCGTTGTGGTATCCTGCTGAAGGACTGCACATCTAGGTGAGGGTGATATGAAACGGAAAAGGGGATTCCTTCCCAAGGAAGAACCCCGGCGACAAGATGGAAGATGCAGGTGTAGGGGGCAGGGGGAAGGAGAGCAAGGCTACAGGGACCAGGGCCTGCATTGCTCTTCCTGACATTTCCATTTCTTGGTTCTCTTTTCTCTGCCATTCTATGAGCATTTTACTGGCATTCTTCCAAAAAACAGTCTGTGTGGACTAATCAAAACGGAGTCGTGGGCCGGGCGCCTATAATCCTAACACTCTGGGAGGCTGAGGCGGGTGGTTTACCTGAGCTCAGGAGTTTGAGATCAGCGTTAGCAAGAACAAGACCCCTTCTCTACTTAAAAATAGAAAAAGTAGCCAAGCATACTGGTGGCCACCTATAGTCCCAGCTACTCAGGAGGCTGAGGCAAGAGGATCACTTGAGCCCAAGAGTTTGAGGTTACTGTGAGCTATGATGATGTCACAGCACTCTACCCAGGGAACAGAGTGTGACTGTGTCTCAAAAAAAAACTAAGAAAATGCCACGAAGGCTATGTTAACCAGTTCGATGAAAATATTTCAAATTGTATATAAAACCAGCACATTGTACCCCATGATTGCATTCATGCACACAGCCATGATTTAATTTAAAAAAGAAAAAAACCCTCAAGAATAAACAAAAAAGAAAGGGAGTCACAAGAGGAGCAAGCTGTCATTTGGGTGGGTATTAGGGCAGCTCACTGCAGGGGGTCAGCTGAGGGGTAGCCACACTTAGCATGCAGGTGAGAATCTCCCAACCTCCAAAGGCCCAAAAGAGTGTGGGAGAATGGGTCACCACCCCCTCCCCAGAAAAGGACAGAGCCCTGCAATGGGCATCAACTGCCAGAGCAGCCACCCAGAGACACCATGCTGACTGGTACCTAGTGTATGGCAGGGAGGCCTCATGACCAGGTCCTTAGTACCTTACCACTGTGGGCTTCTAATTCCAGTGGACAGCCTTCTGACCAGCTGCCTGGGTCTTCAGATTATACGTGTGGCTCTGGCCTTGGACCACATCTTCATCCCTTATCTCCCACCTGAGGGGGGAGACTGAGAAGCTCCAGAAGGGTGAGGAAGGCCTCCACAGAGGCAGCTGGGACCAGCCAGGAGATATAGGTGCTCTACATTCTGACTCCTCTCCTCAATAGGAGTGTAACCTGGGGCAAGTTGCTTGGCCCCTCTTGGCCTTAGACTGCTCATGGGGAAATGAGGGTCTGTTTAGGGTCAGGCAGACCTGGTTGTGTATCTGGCTTTGGTGTCAGTAGCTGTGTAGGACTTCAGCAGGCCTGTCAGCCTTTCTGGGCTCTTCCTCCTCTGTGAGGTGAGAAGATGTTGCCCACCTTGCAGGATGGCTGTGCACTGTGCTTAGCACATAGTGAGTCCTCAAGCATTAACTCTCCTCCCCGCCCCAAGTGGGAATACTTGTAAGAGATGGGGAAATGGCATTGGCAGTCAGTCACTAGAAATGTTTGTGGCAGTGCCAAATGTTTCCTACTTTAACTGTTGGAATGCTATTTCACATCTTCTGTTTCCAGTCACCCAATCACCTTCTCAGGGTCTTCTCTGTCACTCCAAGATTCTTTTTTTAAGACAGGGTCTTGTTCTACTGCCCAGGCTAGAGTGCAATCATACCTCACTGCAGCCTTGAACTCATGAGCTCAAGTGATTTTCTGCCTCTGCAATAGTGTGTAGAATATGAGTGCATGCCACCATGCCAGGCTAATTTCTCTCTCCCTCTCTCTCTCTTTTTTTTTTTTTTTAGAGACAAAGTCTTCACTTTTTCCGCCCTTGGTAGAGTGCCATGGCGTCACAGCTCAAAAAAACTTCCAGCTTGGGCTTAGGCAATTCTCTTGCCTCAGCCTCCCGAATAGCTGGGACTACTACAGGTGCCTGCCACAATGCCTGGCTATCTTTTTCTTTTTTTCTGAGACAATGTCTCACTTTGTCACCTTGGGTAGAGTGCTATGGCATCATAGCTCACAGCAACCTCAAACTCTTGGGCTCAAACAATCTTATTGCCTCAGCCTCCCAACTAGCCGGGACTATAGGTGCCCACCACAATGCCCAGCTATTTGTATAGACTGAGTCTCACTTTTGCTCAGGCTGGTCTCGAACTCCTGAGTCCTCCCAGAGTGATAGGACTACAGGCTTGAGCCACCATTTTTTTAATAGAGACTAGATTTTGCTATGTTCCTCAGGCTGGTCTTGAACTCTTGGCCTCAAGTAATCCTCCTGCCTCACCCTTACAAAAGGCTGGGATTCCAGTCTTAAGCTACTATGTCTGGTCAAGACTCTTGATGAGGGTTCTGAAATACCAGGATAACTGTGAAGCCCTAGCAGCTCCTTTCCGCCATGCACCCCCTGCCAGTCCCCAGGCATACTCCGCACCCACATGTACCCACATCCACACAGTCACATGCACTCACACATCCACGTCACACAAGTTGCAGTGCAGGTCCTCAATGACGTGTGCATGTTGGCTGCGGTTAAAGATGGGCAGGGGGCCCGCATAGCTCTTGTCCCGGACATTGGCATCTGCTGGATCGATGGAGACGGCGATAAGGTGCACCACCAGGTGTCCGGCAAAGATGGCGCCCATGCACTAGCCCAGCAGGTTAAAGACTCACTCTACACTCTGCTGGCTGGGAGCCCACCCTACTCCCTGTGGTCAGGGCTCTTCTTCACCCCAAAGGCCAACTCCCCTAAAGCAGAGATCATCTGCCTGTGCCACCACCCACCTCCAGCCCCCCTGAGCCTCCTCATCAGACCTCTTCAGTGGGATCCTGTCCCCTTAAATGGAAGAGGAGAGGGGCCACCTGGTAATGGAGCCCACAGCCAACACTGCCCACTGCTGCCACCTAGGGGCTCAGAAACAGGGCCCTGGCCTTACTGCTCCAGGTCCAGTACAAGTCCTGGCTGGTCTAAACTTAGGCCAAACCATCTATCCCTTAAGGTCAAGGGACCTTACTTGTGAACCTGCTCAAGTTTAAGTTTAAGTTGTGAACCTGCTTATCTTGCTTTCAAAAGAAGTCAGCTCTGAGAGAGCTTCAGCCATCCCCTTCCAGTAACTAGGACAGATACAGACTCCCTTACAGACAGGGACTTTTACACTCACTGCCTACCCCACCGGGAGTCCAGGCACCTGGAACCCTAGGCCAAAAGTCTGGGAGGGTCTGCCATGCTCAAAGCCTGACGGGTGCAGCATGGTTAATTCCTGAAGCTGAAATGCAGCTCTTCCAGGACCTATCTGCTCAGTGATTGGGCCAAATGCCTACAACTTGCTGCAAAGTCTCCATGTGAAAATCACCCATATATTCCTCCTACGTGGCTGTCCACCTTCTTCCCTCCCTCACCCCCATGTGCCTACCCCATTCTTCATCCATGCCCTTGACAGTCAGGCAGATGTCATCCCTCTATCCTCCATCCTTCACCCATCCTCTGTCCAACCTCCTTTTTTCCCTTCCTCCTCTTCCTAGCTGCTAAATTTCTCCATGAGCCAGGTTCTGCTCTGATGGATCTTAGCTCACCTGAGAGATAATCCCCAGGCTGTCACTGACCTCTCTGTTCCTATGGCCACTGCTGCAGTCAGGTCTTCACCTCTTGGCTGGGTCACTCTATAGTCTCCTAACCCTGCCCCTTCAGCCTGTGTTCCCTAGAGTCTACTCTTCACAAAGTGAGCTTTTTAAAAGCTTAAACCCAAATCGCTCCCTGTTTAAACCCGGGAATGGCCCTCAATGGCTCTCCAGCTAAAGTTCACTCCTCAAGGCCGGGTGGAGACCCCTTTTATTCTGGCTCCTCCTAAACCTGTTATCGCCAGCTCTTGCACCTCCCCACTCCAGCCTTCTTCAGACCAGAGTGAGGGCAAACATTTAGCTTCTGCTTGCTCTGGCACTTCTCTGGCTCCACCCCCTGGTTCATTCAATCAGATGCTTACTGAGATCTTTCTTTGGGCCAGGTACTGAGAGATATGACAGGGACAAGACAGACTTGTCCCTAGCCCTTTCCAACAGTCTGCTGGAAAACAACAGACATTTAAAAAATGAGTTAATTACAATGAAGAAAGTTCATGGGATTATGCCAATTTATAACCAGGTGACCTTGTCTAGTCTGAAGGGGGCTCCCCAAGGCCTCATGGAGAATGAACTGACTCAGCTGAGACTTGGGGAAGAAGGGATTATGGGGACCTGGCAAGTAAAGAAAAGAGGAATGGGGGCCTGGCTGGAGACTGTCACTGCTGGGAACATGCAGAGTACCATCCGGAGGTATGGCTGGAATGTGGTTCCAGCTCATGGCTGCCTTGCAAGAATGAGAGTCCGTGTTGCCAAATGCTAGTTTGTCAAAGGAACCAGAAATCTGGGTTTTTATGTGAGATTTCTCAATGTTTAAATGTTAAAGAAATAAATAATTTTTAAAACAGACCTACAGAAGGAACACTTAAGATCTGTGCATTTTGTGTGTTAATTATATCTCAATTTTTGAAAAATCTGCAGGCCAGCTTAGTTCATGGGCTGCCAGTTAATCTCTGACTTAGCAGAGTATTGGAGCTAGGGAAAGAGGCAAGGGGCCTCCAGACAGACACTAGTGTTGTTGAAACAGAGAAGAATAGGGAACATGGCATCAGAGGAAACTGGGGAAGCAGACAAGGTCCACAACATAGGGAGTCTTGAAGGCCATGGAAAGATCTTGAACCTCATTCCTTCAGGCAGGAAGAAGCCGTTGAGCGCTCTGAGCAGGGGAGCACCAGGGCTCTTCAGTTTCCAAGCCAGCACACTCACATTTACAGTTTATGTGCTCTAGTGCCCTCTCACCCCAGGAGGCAGGCAGGAGCCTTCCCGTCAGACAGAGGAGGAAGCAGAGACTCAGAGAACTGACAGAAGCCCTTTAATCCTGCACAGCCCTGAAGGCCTGGATCAGGGACCAAGCTTAGCTGCTGACTCTATCCCCCAGGCTTTTTTTTTTTTTTTTTTTTTGAGACAGAGCCTCAAGCTGTCACCCTGGATAGAGTGCTGTGGCATCACAGCTCACAGCAACCTCCAATTTCTGGGCTCAAGTGAGTCTCTTGCCTCCGCCTCCCAAGTAGCTGGGACTACAGGTGCCCGCCACAACGCCCGGCCATTTTTTGGTTGCAGCCATCACTGTTGTTTGGCGGGCCCGGGCTGGATTCGAACCTGCCAGCTCAGGTGTATGTGGCTGGCACCTTAGCCCGTTGAGCCACAGGTGCCGAGCCTATCCCCCCGGCTTTTAAGCTCATCCCGGCCAATCACCCTTAGGTGACTCTTGCTCCCTTCCCCTGGGGATCACCTTCTTGAAGGACACACATGCTAGGACACTCTTGTACGAGGTCTCTGGAAAAGGGCACTTCAACCCCCTGACCTTAAAACCATGTCCTCTTCTCCTGGGGGCTGGGGCAATGACACCACTGGGCTCAGGCAAGTTCATGTTTGTCACTGTCCCCAGGAGCCTTCAGGGCACCTCTATCTTGCCTCGTGTCACATTCAATCTCATCCTAAAAGGGTCTGAATTACAAAATCAATAAGCTCATCAACAGTCCTAGGCATAGCCTGATAATGTGTCCATAAATAAAAACCACATTTTAAATGTACCAGAAAACTTACTATCTAAAAGAATTCTGTTACTCTTTGTGAGTCACAGAAGAGTGACTTTTTGTGAAAAGTGGAAGCTTCTTTCATAAATAGAATAACCATTCCCTAATTTGTCTTTTAATTAGCTCTGAACACAAAGAGCTTAAAGATGGTTCTAACTAAGGCTGTCTTCTGTGGTCACACCTGTGGTACCTTGGTTGGTAAGATTCACATCCATGTGGGGCTTTAAATGCTCCAAAGTACTTTAGATGTGTCCACTCACCCTGTCACATGGAGGCCAGGCAGGTAAGCAGCTGGTTCCTGGAAATGGGCCAACGCTGCTCTGCCCCACCTGTGCTCCCTGAGGCTCTGAGAGCTGACAGAAGCCAGCTTCAGGCCTCTGCCATGTCTGTCTATCCATGGCCCCCCCAGTAGCCCCACACTTTCCCAAGGATACAGTGTAGCCAGCAGGCACCCAGTGGTGAGGCAGTAGGGGAACGAGGATCCCAAAGCCAATCACAGCAAAGAAGAGGTACAGCAGCCAGGCCACGATCTGGAGTGGGTGAGGAGGCCAGCTCCACCCGTTGCGGCGAGATCGCTGGCCCTGCAGTTCCGGTGAAGGTCTGCTGGCCTGCTCAGTCGCTGTCCACACACTCTTCTCAGGGGCCGTCTTGTTGGAGGGCTTGTTGCAGATGGTCATCTCCAGAGGGAGAAAGAACAGTGAGAGTATTGGCGGGAAGAGGCTGGGCTGGAGCCCAGGGCCCCACAGTAGCTGGCTGGGTTTTAGTACCACAGCGAACAGGCTGAGACCCGAAGCCACCACCCAGCTACTTCTGCAGGACAACTTGGGGTCTTAGCATGATAGAGACGGGCAGTGGGGGAAGGTAGTTGTGGGGTGCTAGCTCGAAACCCCAATGCAGACTCTGGAGCCAGCCTAGCCAGGACAAGGTAGGAGGACCCAGGGTTTATTCAGGACATACTTGTGGCTGCCTCAAAGTGCTCTGTCTCTACAGCCATCAGAGTTAAACCCAATAAGACATGTTCTCATCTGGTAACAATATCTGGCTGCGTCCAGAGCGATGAGAACACATGCTGATTCTGTCAGGATTAGTCACCTCTGTCCTGAGGTCCAAATGCAAGTGTCAGAGACAGCCCCTATATCCTGTGGGGCAGGGAGTGGGGGTGCTCAGAAGAGGGTTCGTCTTTGCCCCTCAGCAGACGCTGAACCTCTGCCCCATGCCTCAGAAGGGCTTCTTGGCTGGGGAGAAGCCGGCACACATAAGAGAGGGAAGGAATCCTTTCACTTCCCTCCAGCAGCAGGAAGGACCACATCTCTCTAAGTAAACCTGGGCCTGGTGCACAGATTTACCCCAAAAGGTAGGCTAATGCCCTCTAACCCACTTGACAGCTTAAGGCTAGGCCAGGCCTCAGTCAAAGCCAGATCACTAAATAGCAGCAGCCCCCACCAGACCCTCTTTAGCTCAACAGCTGGCCTGATAGCTAAAGATAAATGCAGGACAGGATGGGGTGGGTATCATTTGGACCCAAGACGGGACTTCAGCTGAGGCAAGCAGCGCCACACCTGGGGAAACAGGCCAGCTCTGAGCTCTTGATGAAAGGGCCAAGAGCAGAGATAAAACCCTAATAGCTGGACTTTCCTTTCAGGAGCTCTGCCCATGAGCCAGGGAATCTGACTAAGCAAAAATGGTATGGCAGACTCCCCGCTGCACATCTGCTGGTAATACCTTTCTTACCTCTCAGCTCCACAAAATAAGACCTGATCATCAGAACCAACCAGTCCCTTCACCCAGGAAACTTTCCCTGATGTACCAAGTGTAGTCAGGGGGCCCTTGTGCTCAGTCCTTATTGGGCAAGTCACTTTGTCATTTGGAACACTTGGCCATCCCCATGTCTGGTCCCTTGTTACAACAGTTTCCCCTAAAGGCAGTAAATGTGCTGTGATTCATTCTCCTATGACCCCCACCTACCTCCCCCAAACACCCAGAACTATACCTTGTACATAGTAGATGCTCAGTAAACATTTGCTGACTTGAAAACATCTGAAATAAAAGGAAATGTGGGCACAGTAATAGAGTGGAATGCTGATCCACCTGAAGCTATCCAGGCCCTACTCTGCCCTGTTATCAATCCTCCTAGCCCGCCCCCACCCCATACAAAGCCATCATACCTGCCCCTCCCTGCAATCCAGTTCCCTCTGCTGACTATCATCACCATGACTGCTGGACAGTCACTCTTAGCTACTCTGTCCTTCAGTCCATCCAAGGCTCACAGCCTCCTGAAAGCCAAGCTTGGCATTATTTCAAGTCACCTCTGAGTAGTCTCATCTCAAAGCTAAATGGAGCAATCTTAGTTTTCTCCCAGGCATTCAAATGGAATTTTTTGGTCAGTTGCCTTATCTTCTATAAGATGACACAAAAGGGTGGGGGGAAGCTCCAGCTTTGGAGGAAACAGATATAAGTTCAGTTCCTAGTTCTGTACTTATTAGCTAAGTAGCCTGAGTTTCCTCGTCTGAAAAACAGGGGTAGGGGCAAGACACGGTGGCTCTTGCCTGTAATCCTGGCACTCTGGGATATGGAGGCAAGCAGATTGCTTGAGTTCAAGAGAGCAGCCTGAGCAAGAGTGAGACCCCATCTCTAAAAATAGCCAGGCATTGTGGCAGGTGCTTGAGGCCAGGAGTTCAAGACCAGGCTGAACAAGAGCAAGACCCTGTCTATGATAAAAAACAGAAAAACTAGCTGTAGTCCCAGCTACCTGGGAGGCTGAGACACGAGGATTGCTTGAGCCTAAGACTTCAAGGTTGCTGTGAGCTATGATGCCACAGCACTCTATCCAGGACGACAAAGTGAGACTCTGTCTCAAAAAAAAAAAAAAAAAATCAGTGGTAGGATGCCTCTCAAGGGAGGTATATAGATCAGCAACACTGTAGATAAATAAATCTTTGACACAGAAATGCTCACCACATACTAGATGTTATCATTACTCTTAACTAGCTCTCTGGCTTGTCTTCAAATCACTAAGCTGAAGCTAGTTCATCTGATAGTTTGTAAGGGTTATATTCAAAGGGATAGGGTTGGTTGAAGTTGCTTTCTTTCTTTCTTTCTTTCTTTTTTTGTAGAGACAGAGTCTCACTTTATCGGCCTCAGTAGAGTGCTGTGGCATCACAGAGCTCACAGCAACCTCCAACTCCTGGGCTTAGGTGATTCTCTTGCCTCAGCCTCCTGAGTAGCTGGGACCACAGGTGCCCGCCACAACACCTGGCTATTTTTTTGTTGCAGTTTGGCCAGGGCCCAGTTTGAACCCGCCACCCTCAGTACATGGGGCCGGCGCCCTACTCACTGAGCCACAGACCGGGTTGAAGTTGCTTTCTTAAGTCAGTGGCCCAAGGAACACACTATTGTAAGAGCTAAGCCACTGTATGTCATTCTAATCTTGTCACCTCTGATCAAAGATGTCGAAAGTGGTCCATAAGCTGGCATCACTTTCTTTTGAATGTCCCCAGTGGTAGCAAATCTTTGTTCTTGAATTTTGGAAACAATAAAAGGTCATCAGGTCAAGCCCTGGGTGGTTGAGCTGGGTGGTTCTGCTCTGGGGCAAATCCCTAGGGCTTGTATATCAAGTCTCCTGTGACACCATCCCCCATCAAGGCAAGTGCTTTCAAGAAAATCTATTAATTTGGATCCCTAAATTCTGGCTTTCTCTTTGCCATCTCAAACCTAAACAACCCTACAGCTTGAGGGAGTTTCCAAAGAGAGAAACAGAGGCATGTGACTGATGCCTCCTGACTGCCTGGCAGGGCCACAGGCAACACCAGTGGCTGCTACACCCAGACTCCTGAGGTAGGAGTTACCATCTGAGGCTGGGGCCTGCCACCAATAGCCTTGGGGATGGTTCTGACCCCAAATCAGGTTACCCTTGGCCCAGAGAGGTACCACTTGCCTTAGACAGTGATGTGGGGATAGTGCTATCAGACAGAACTCTCTCGAAGCAGCAGCAGCAGCAACATTCTGGAATAGACACCCAAGCTGGCCAAGAGGCATGCCGCCTGTCCTGAAAGCCTGGGCCAGCCAACTTTTAACTGACAATATTTTCCCTTTCAGAGTTGGTGGCCACAGATTCCTTTGACTCAAAAGGTTTTGATTAAGAGGGGTGGGGGCGGTGCCTATGGCTCAGCAAGTAGGGCGCCAGCCCCATATACTAAAGGTGGCGGGTTCAAACCTGGCCTCAGCTGAACTGCAAAACAAAAAAATAGCTGGGGCTCAGCGCCTGTGGCTCAAGCAGCTAAGGCGCCAGCCATGTACACCTGAGCTGGTGGGTTCGAATCCAGCCTGGGCCCGCCAAACCACAATGACGGCTGCAACCAAAAAAAAAAAATGGCTGGGCGTTGTGGCCGGCACCTGTAGTCCCAGCTACTTGGGAGGAAGAGGCCAGAGACTCACTTGAGCCCAGGAATTGGAGGTTGCTGTGAGCTGTAATGCCACGGCACTCTATCCAGGGTGACAGCTTGAGGCTCTGTCTCTAAAAAACAAAACAACAACAACAAAAAAAATAGCCAGGTATTGTGGCGGGCATTGTGGCAGGCGCCCGTAGTCCCAGCTACTTGGGAGGCTGAGGCAAAAGAATCGCCTAAGCCCAGGAGTTGGAGGTTGCTGTGAGCTCTGTGATGCCACAGCACTCTACCGAGGGCAATAAAATGAGACTCTGTCTCGACAAAAAAAAAAAAGAAGAGGGGTGGGAGCTCGGAGAGAATTCAAGATGGGGCCCCAAGATGGATGGGACCACGCACTGTCACCAGACCCAGGGACTTTTATGGCTGTCCCTCCCCCTCGGCACTTTCTCTAGGAGTCCGTATTGAAAGGTGTGTGGCTCTGCTCCCCGACAACATGGCCAGCTGGCACACACAGATGTTGGCCAGTCAGAGCTTACTTTGGCACAGCCCCTACACTGAGGACATAAACACAGTTGACACCCAGTACCTACCCTCAAATTAAGCAAATTAAAGTAGCCTAAGGGGCTTCCTTTCGGGGGCCCAGAGAGGCACAATCAGCCATCAGATGAGCCCTGAGGTGCTGCAGGACTCAGATCACAGGAGGACCTAGAAGGCCAGGCAGGGAAGCTTGGACCCTGCTGAAAGAGTCACAGGGAATCAAAGGGAGTTAAAAACAGGAGAGTGACATATGGTGAGTGGTGTTTTGGAAAGCTTTGGAACCATATGGGGGAGGAGGGCACCCCAGGAAGTGACACCACAGCAAGAAGACCTAGGTAAGCCAGCAGCCCACAAGCACTGTGCTTGGGGAGGAGGTGGTCAGCAAGTGGAGGGGAGGCCTGCAAACTCCCCTTGCCCACCCAGCACCCCCAGCTCCATCTATGGTGGCTGAGAGGTTGGAGGACCTAGGTAAAACATTCTCCATGTACCTTCTGCTTCCATAGAACAAACCATAGAGAGTCAGGCAGATGGGGATAAAAGGAAGTGTTATGGCTACAGGAACTACTGCCTGGGTCTGAGGCAGGTTGGAGGGGCAACACAAGCCCATTTGTCTCTACAAAGTGAAGGTCATTACTAGGAGGACAATAATCTACTCTCCTTAACATTCATTTGCTAATAGCATTTTCTTTTCTTTCTTTTTTTCTTTCTTTTTTTTTTTTTTTTGTTGACAGAGTCTCACTTTATCGCTGGTAGAGTGCACAGCTCACAGCAACCTCCAATTCCTGGGCTTAGGTGATTCTCTTGCCTCAGCCTCTCGAGGACCCGGGACTACAGGTGCCCGCCACAACGCCTGGCTATTTTTCTGTTTTGCAATTCGGCCAAGGCTGGGTTTGAACCCACCACCAGCGGTATATGGGGCCGGCGCCCTACTCAATGAGCCACAGGTGCCACCCAACTAATAGCATTTTCAAAACAAGGTTAGGCTACCTTAATATGACTACTTAAGTTAAATGAAAGAAATTTTTTTGTTTTTTGTTTTTGTTTTTTTTTTGTTTGTTTTTAGAGACAGAGTCTCACTTTATCGCCATCAGTAGAGTGCCTTGATGTCACACTGCTCATAGCAACCTCCAACTCCTGGGCTTAGGCGATTCTCTTGCCTCAGCCTCCCGAGTAGCTGGGACCACTGGCGCCTGACACAACGTCTGGCTATTTTTTTGCTGCAGTTCGGCCGGGGCCGGGTTTGAACCCGCCACCCTTGGCATATGAGGCCAGTGCCCTACCCACTGAGCCACAGGTGCCACCCTAAATGAAAGAAATCTTAACATTTTAAGCTCTTATATGAACTGCAGAATAGTTACATGAATGATCCACTTCCCCCCTGCCCACCTCTGGTCCCATCAAAAAATATATTTAGGAATATTGATCTGAAATTCATGTATGGCATTGTCAAAGGAACCAAACTTAGGTAAAAGTACCATCCTGGAGAGACTGTGGGCATCTCTGGATTCCTATACATGGTGTGAGAATTTCAGAATTACTGAATTACTAAGGAGTGTTTGTTGAGGAGACTATGGGACTGGAAGATTATAAGGATGGGTCAAAGGAGAAAATGACAAGGCTCAACCAGGGGCTTCGAGGGCCCACAACCACCAATGGGGAGAGGTGGGTTGGACCAGGAAAAAAACCCAGAGACAGAGTCTTTAGTGCAGAGACCAAACCAGAGTCTTTGGTTCCTGCACTACCACTCACAGATTAAGGAACCTGTGGACAAATTTCGTAGGTCCTTCTCTTTGGCTCTCCTCTGTACTCATCTTTCAAAAAAGTTAGCTGGAAGGCAATTTGGCAAGGTCTACCAAACTGTAAAACACATATACCTTTTGGCCCAGACATTCCTCTTCTGGGTGTTTATCTTATATATGTATGTAGTCACAGAATACACAAAGACTCATTGCAGTATTATTTGTAATAATGAAGAACAAAAACAGGCCAGGACCAGTGGCTCATGCCTGTAATCCTAGCACTCTGGAAGGCTGAAGAGAGTAGATTGCTTGAGGCCAGGAGTTTGAGACCAGTGTGAGCAAGAGGGAGACCCCATCTCTACTAAAATAAAAAAACTAGAGCCCGTTTCTATTAAAAATAGAAAAACTAGCCAGGCATTGTGGTAGCCGCCTGTGGTCCCAGCTATTCAGGAGGCTGAGGCAAGAGGATCTCTTGAGCCCAAGAGTTTGGTGTGCTGTGAGCTATGATGCCCTGGCACTCTACCCCAGAGTGACAGAGTGAGACTCTGGAGGGGGGAGAATAAAAAGCAATACAAACAAACTATGGCACATCCACACAATGGAATGCTATGCAACACCAAAAACAAGAGATTAAAAAAGAGAGAGATGATATGATCTTTGACACACAATTAAGTGAAAAAGCAAGATGTAGAACAGTTGCAAAGTGAGCTACTAAGTGAAAAATGAAGGGGATGAATAGACACTTATGTTCCTGTATGTACAGACTCTGTCTGGAAGGAAATGTGAAGAACCAAACATGGGCAGCCTCTGGCAAGGAGATCTAGGCCTGAAGGCTGTAAAACAAGAGATTTACATTTTTTTAAATCATGAGTGTATACTGTTTTCATTTTAGGGGGGTTTTGTTTGTGTGTTTTTGGGACAGAGTCTTGATCTGTTGCTCCTAGTAGAGTACAGTGGCATCATCATAGCTCACTATAACCTGCATCTCCTAGACGTAAGTGATCCTCCTGCCTAAGCCTCCCCAGTAGCTAGGACCACAGGCATGAACCACTGCGGCTGGCTAATCTTTTTTTCTATTTTAAAAATAGAATAGACGGGGTCTCACTCTTGACCTTAAGCAATTCTCCTGCCTTGGTCTCCCATAGTGCTAAGAATACAGGTGTGAGCCACCCTACCCAGACCATGTACTGCTTTTGAAAAAAAAATATGTATGTCAAATAACAAATGATTAAGGGATATCACCTCCTGCCCTCCTGGCCCCACTAGGCTGCCATGTCGACCAAATGCACTTATGTGATCCAGAGCTCTCTCTGTACCATGCCAGACAAGGAATTCCTGCCTAACAACTGTGTAACAAGAGTACTTAGTTTTACTGAAATGCTTTCTCACTCTTGAAAGCAATTCTGGGTTGCTCAGCTGCACAGCCGTGAGGAAGAGCTATTAGGGATATTGTCAAAGCTGGAATCAGACAACTAATAGCACAACAGAGGGGTTGCTGGGCAGGGCCTTGTTTGTCCTCAGCCCATGCCAGCTCAGCTCTCTGTGACTCCCAGGACCCAAAGGGAAGGTGCACTGTACAGTGAAGTTTTGCTCCCAAGCTTCTTTTCTTTCTGCTAGCAGATTTATGATTTCCATGTGAGAGATTTTCTATCTATGGATATTTCTAAATGTTTTCCACTTTTTCCCAGAATCTGCTTTTGAAATAATTTTCAGTGAGATTTAACAGATGTCCAATTTAACAACCTAAAGGGGTGCTGGAAAGAAAACACTTCACAGTGCACATTGTTTTATACTGCAAAAAGTCACTTACAAAAGATTGTTAAGGACGAGTACTTTGTTTATTAAAATTCTGCACAGGTACCAAAGAAGTCTCTGGCCTTAAAATTCTGAGAAGTGGCTATAGTTCAACCAAAGGATGCATATCACACAACTCCTGGAAATAAAACTGGAACTTCAAGTTGTTCTCAAAGGCCTCTCCAGTCATTGCTCTGGCTGGGCCCTTACCTTCTCTCTCATAAACAATATGCAGAAGTCTGATGCTATGGCAAGAACAGTTTGAAACCTCAATCATTCCTGAGTTCATGTGGTCTGCAAATATTTTCTGTGCCATTCTACTCCTGAGGCAACCACTGCAGACTGTTTGGGATCCAAGATAAGCCAAGGAAAAGGGACAAGGAGGAGGGAGTGACATGGAACAGAAAGAAAGCTAATGAAGGGAGGCAAGAATTGTTGATTTTAACCAGGAAATCAACTCATAAGACTGTAGGAGTCAGCCTTGGGGAACACCCACCAAGAAACAGTCATTAAGAAGAAAACTATGACAGAACAAAGTAAGAAAAACAAAAGCAAAGCAAAACAAAACAAAACCTGGTTAATTGAGTGCCATTATTGCTTTTATTGCATCTCTGTGGTGATTATCTGTTTACAAACCCATCTCCCACAGTGAACCACCAGCTCCACAAAAGCTGGGACCACCCTTCACCCATGTCTAAATCCTGCTGTCTTTTGGTAAAAGAAGTTAAGCCTTTTCTTACCATTTCTATTGCCATCATCCTAACCCAAGCCTCCATCATCGCTCACCTACACTGTGAGCGATGTTCTTTTCAAGAACAATAAGTAAACCTAGTATTTAGAGGGCACTTATTCTGTGCCAGACACAGCTTTGAGGGCTTTAATGGAATTTACTTATCCAACCCACGCAAGTCTCTGAGGTAGGTCCTGTCATTTCAAGCTGTCCTCACAGATCTCTCTAGTCACTGGTCTCAGATCCAGCTGGCCCCTCATTTTCTCACTCATAAACAACATACTGAACAACATCCTCTTTCCACAAATGAGAACACTGGGCTCCGAGAGGCTAAGTAAGTTCTTCCAGGGGGTACAGCTAGATTGGCAGAACTAGGATGACCCTTAGCTGACTTCCCAGCGTTCCCTGTCACAACCATGCTGCCTATAGCAGCCAGGAGGAGGATGCACTTTTCCAAAACGTGAAACTCATCAAAGTTCTTCAGTAGTTTCCTTGACCTGCTGAGATAAAGTTAAAACCTCCACCCGGGCCTGCAGAGCTCCCCTCACCCTTTCTGTGCCCAATATACTCTGCTGCCTCCAGATCTTTGCATTTGCTTTTCCCTACTTCAGAAACACCCTTCCTCTGCTCACATTGCTGGCTCCTTTGAAATCTTAAAGTCTTAGCTTAAAACTGGCCTTTTAAGACAGACTCTCCCTGACTAACCTTTCCAGTTCATCACCAGAGCACTTAACCCGACCTGAAAATCACTGTAGTCATGTATCTGGCGCCTGCTCTCCACCCGCCTCCTTAACACTCTGTGGGTTTTGAAGACCTGCCGCGCCTGTTCGGAGGCCACTGTGCCGAGCGTGGCACTGAGCCTGGCACACAGTAGGCGCTCAGTGCTAATCTGTGAGCCGGATGAATGCCGGGTTCCTGGCGCCCAGGCCACGGGCTCCGAGCAGAGGCGAGCCCAGAGCCCGGCCAGGCAGCCGCAGCCGCGACCCGATAGCTCAGGCCAGGCTCGGAGGCGAGAATCGGCGCGAGGGCTCCTCACCTGCGCGTCGCGGCGGCCGTGCCAGAGCAGCCCCGCCAAGGTCAGCCAGCAGCTCGGCCCTCGTGCCTGGCCGCCCACCCTCCCCGGAACAGCTGAGCTTCAGACCCTCGCGGCAGAGACGGTCCCCGGGACCAGGCGGCAACGCGCCCCGGAGCGGGACCCCATCCCGGACGGAGGTTGGGGCGGCTTGTCCTCCGCCTCCGGCTGGGGCGGGCTCGCGGTACGGCCAGGCCAGGCCAAGACGGGCTGGGCCTCGTCCGGCGCTGGGCCCGTTCCCTCGGCAACGGCGCGGGCTACGGCGCCCCACAGCGGCCAAACCGCGCTGCGTCGCTTCGCGCCGGTACCCTGACTTGGGGCGGGGCTTGCCAGGGACCCCCTGGAGCCCCAGCCGGTCCTTTCCTGATTTTTTTCTAACCTCTGTCCTCGAAAACCCACTTTTCTCTATCCTCGATCCCCAATTTGCCTTCCCCAAAGCTAACTTGACCTAAAGGCGCCCCCATCCAGTTCCTCCCCTGGGACCACCACTCTGAGGAAGACCCTTAGTCAACTTGCGCACTTTAAGGAGATTATGTGCTGGGCACGGGACATATCCTGGGGAACATCCATGAGATCCCGGTGCTTCAGGGAGCTTACACTTTAAAGGGGAAAGTGAGCTGGACAAATAAATGATATAACTAACAATGCAGGTGCCCATAATATAAAATATGAAATGTAAGAGCTTAAAATATGTAGCACAAAATATCTCATTTCCTTATTGCCTTTAAATCAAGCATAAATCCACTGAAAGCCCACATCTTCTGGGCTGATGGGAAATTTACTTTTGGTCTCCATTGGGATCCTCTTTAGCCTATTTCTGGGACATCCTCTTCCCTGTTACCCAACTTACCTTTCTTCCTCTTATTTTGTTAAAGTGGGTGGTAGTATGAATGAGAGGCCCCCAAAGATTTCTTCACCCTAATTTCTGGAACCTGTGAGTATGTTACCGGACATGTCAAAAAGGATTTTGCAGAGGAGATTAAGTTAAGATTCTGGAGATGGGGGAAGAGGCTCTTGGGTTATCTGGATGGGCTCAGTGTGGTCACAAGGGCCCTTGTAAGAGGGAGGCAAGAGGTTCAGAGTGGGAGAAAGACATATAAAGATGGAGCATAGGGCAGAGAAATATGAAGACACTGCACCACAGGTTTGGAAGATACAGGAAGAGACTGTGAGCCAAGGAAGGCAGTGGCCTGTACAACCTGGAAAAGATAGGGAAATAGGGCGGTGCCTGTGGCTCATCAAGTAGGGTGCCGGCCCCATATACCGAAGGTGGCGGGTTCAAACCCGGCCTCCCTGGCCTCGGCCAAACTGCAAAAACAGAAAAATAGCTGGGTGTTGTGGTGGGCGCATGTATTCCAGCTACTCGGGAGGCTGAGGCAAGAGAATTGCCTAAGCCCAGGAGTTGGAGGTTGCTGTGAGCTATGTGATGCCATGGCACTCTACCGAGGGCGATAAAGTGAGACTCTGTCTATACCAAAAAAAAAACAAAAACAAAAAGTAGGGAAACAGGCTCTCCCCTGAGCTTCTTTCCCGAAGAGACCAGCCTGCTAGGAATTTTTGGTTTGTTTGGGGTTTGAGAGGCTTTTTTGACACAGTCTTGCTCTGTCACCCTAGGTAGATCATAGCTCACTACAACCTCAAACTCCTGGACTCAAGCTATCCTCCTGCCTCAGCCTTCCCAGTACATACCTGGCTAATTTTTCTATTTTTAGTAGAGATGGGGGTCTCACTTTTGCTCAAACTGGTTTTGAACCCCTGAACTCAAACGATCCTCCCACCTCAGCCTCCCATAGTGCTAGGATTACAGATATGAGCTACCATACCCAGCCCTGTCACCTTGACTTTGGCTCAGTGAGACCATTTCCAACTCTTGACCTCCAGAACTATAAAGATAATAAATTTGTGGTAATTCGTTACAGCAACAATAGGATTTCAAATAGGGTTACGTGTACAAACATAATAATAGTAAATTAAAGCTGTTTTCAATTGAACAAAAATCCAAATGACAGCTCATATTCCCATGACAGCTTTGTGAGTTACTCCAGGCCAGGCTTTCTGAGAAAGGAATTCTCTCATCCCAAATCTGTTTTTTAAAGGCACAGGCAGTTCAAACACATGTTCTTTCTGAGTTTATCATCATGGTGTGGTCCAATCCAGAAGCTGACACTGCCCAGGATATCACCAATTGAAGAAGGCCACACATTGCTCATCCCTAAGCAGGCAGATGGCAGAGAAATCTTTCTAATGTGAAACACCACCTCATCAGTCCTGTTTAAAATACTTCCAGGGCTCCCTTTTGCCTTTAGGATCAAAATGCCAAAACATGGTTTCCAAGGCCCTGCTGGGCAGGCTTCTGGTCTGGGGAGCTCACAACTGTCCTCTGTGACTCTTCCATGGCTCTTGGAATCAGCAGCATTTGCTTCCACCCTCAGGCCTTTTCCCACAGGGTTCCCTTTACCTTCTTAGAATGTTGTTCTAGCTCCTCTCAACCCCCCTCCCTCTGCCAATTTCTATGAAAACGTGAGACACGTTTTTTTTTTGGGGCAGAAGTCAGCCCCTCAGGGAGGATTTGTTCCTGCCTGGAGCTGTGGCCCCTTGCTGTGCAATGCAAGTTTGCCCAAGGATGAAAAGCCTGAGCCACCGGGATAAAAAGGCCAACTGTGTTGTTATGGTCTTGTACATGCGAGCTGACTTACATTACTCTTTGAAACTGCCAGAGAAGACTCCAGGGCAGGCAAAACTGGCCAATTCCTTAATTAGAGCCAGTGTGGTCCTAGGCTTTCCTAGCACTTCCCGTCCCAGGACAGGTCCTTGCTTACTTAATTCAATCCCACTTCCACCAGTCACCAGCTTGGTGACCTGGGCAATTTTTTAACACTCCAAATCTCAATTTGCTTGTATGTGAACTTGAAACCCCACAGGCCTGTCTTGAGGCCTGATACAATCATGCACTCAGAGTGCTCAATGATACTAATCATTGGTACCTATAATCTAGACCATCCTTGTCTTTCTATCAGGAAATAATGCTATTTCATCAACTAATGAAATTAAATTTAAATGTCAAATTAGCCCTGGTAGGAGATGGTTGGCCATAGCTCTTGCTCACCAGGTCCACTTCATCTGGATCACAGTACCCTCTCCAGTGGGCCTGCATGAGTCGGCCCATTCACTTGGCTTGTCCCCATGGCCACCAGCATCATCTTGCCTTGGCCAGCATAGCAGCCTCCTGAGTGGTCTCTCAACTTCCACTGGGGGCTCCTTGTCTCCCACCCTTTCTTCCCCATCAGACCATCTCCTCACTGCCTCTGGCTGTCTTTGATAAAAACAAAAACACACCAAGCTCTATGCCTGTGGTTCAAGTGGCTAAGGCACCAGCCACATGTACACCTGAGCTGGCGGGGTCGAATCAGCCCCGGCCTGCCAAACAACAATGACAGCTGCAACCAAAAAATAGCCGGGGTGTTGTGGCAGGCACCTGTATTCCCAGCTACTTGGGAAGTGGGGACAGAAGAATCGCTTGAGCCCAGGAGTTGAAGGTTGCTGTGAGCTGTGATGCCACGGCACTCTACCCAGGGAGACAGCTTGAGGCTCTGTCTCAAAAAAAAAAAAAAACCCACCAAGCTGACTATTTTACTTCCTGCTTACAACCCTCAACAACTCTCCCTGCTCCTCAGGGAGATGTATTCCCATATGCCATGAAATTGGAATCAAAACCTCCTTCTCCCCCAGCTACCATGCTACCACAGTCTCCAAGACTGGTTCCTGCTGACCTCTGCAGCCTCTCTAGGTGGAAAGACGCCGCCGTCTCTATCCAAGGGCCTTTGTGCTTGAAGCTCACTCTACCTGGAACATCACTTCCTCTGGGAAAGCTTCTTCTGCCCCCAGAATATAAGAGGCCATAACTCCCACAGCACAACGGGACTCTACTTTCTAGTTGCTTCTGTCCAGGGTGCCTGGATTGTGTAATGATCTGATCAAGGCCTGTCCCTCCAGCCAAACAGAAAACCCACCAGCGAAGGAATGAAGTTTTTCTTGCTCAACATTGCTTCCCTAGCACAGAGCCTGGAACACAGTAAGCACTCAAGAAATGTGTGTTGAATGAAAGAAGGAACAAATGAAAAGCTAGTGCTCATGGTTAGAAATAACCACTCCTTGAATTATTTTTGTGTAAAAATTGACTTATATTAGCATCCCTTCAACATAGTAAATCTATTTTTTCCATGTTCCTTGTAAAGCTGGGGGTTTTTTATTTGCTACATTCAAGACATTTTCCTCCCATTAATTTTTCCTTGTTAAGTGGTTTGTAAGACTGTTTTGGGCTTTAAGAAAGAAGTGCCATTTGGTATTTAAAATACTCCCTCGGCTTCCTCAGTGAGGAGGCTCTGGCAGATTTCCTACTGTTGACTATAACCGGTATGTCTTGGAACACGATGTCACCCTTCCAGAACTCTTCTTAGACCTAGATAAAACTTACTCTGTGTCTCCAGTTAGGGACAAGGTGTTTGGAAACAGCACCTTATGCAACAGAGCTGCTGGAGGGCCGCCCCTTGGAGGCAAATGAAATAAAAATCATGGTGTGTGGAAAATATGCCCGCAGAGTCCTAGGAAGCAAAGATTTTAAAGCTTCTTTGCCAATAATTCAGTTTTTATTTTTTGTTTCTTGGAAAACTGAAGGCTTATATTTACCACATGTGTTACCTAAGATGCAGAAAGTGGGGAGAAAAAAAGCTATCCTGGACTGGTAAGGATTTCAATTTCAGCCTGGTCCCAGCTGCCCTCTTTGCTACTGACCCCCCAAGCCTACCTCTGCACAGGCTTCCTAGGGAGAAGTATTTCCTTTCAGTGTGAAATCTTTTTGCTTGCTCATTTCTATGGGGAATGATACATACATACAGAGTTGTTCTTGCTTTATTTCAAAAACGTGCAGGGCTGAGATACCTAAATTTTTCCTCGAATACTTTAAAGCAAACTATGTACCGGAACCTCCCAGACCTGCTCTCAGCAGAATTTCCTTTGAGAGTTCATATCTCAGAACCTTATATAACCTGACACAATTATCTGAAAAAACTAGGAATCCAAAAGAAAGATGTTCTGTGCCAGGAATGAAGGTCAGATCTGTGAAAGAAGTGCTCTCCCCTCCCTGGGGACTGGGGCATACTCACTATGACAATGCCTAATTCATGGTCCAAAGAAAAAATGTGAAGCCCCTGGCATGATGACCAGTGGGTGCACTTGCCTCATCTCTCTGAACAAGCAATCGCTTAATGAGGGCTCCAGGGGCATTACAAAGGCCTGGACCTGGCCGGTGGTTAAAAATATTTCAATAACCACCTCCAGGGTCTGGTCCTCCCAGGATGGAAGCAAGAGTGGCTTGGGTCCCCTTAGGGGTATAACCCCTCCACTGACTGAAAAAATTGACCCACCTGGAGAGCTGGCATCTCATGCCAGAGATTAACACCACAAATGGTGTACAGGTCGGGGGCTGGAATTCATACTTCTGCCAAGTGTTGGTCCAAGTGATTCTGACTCGAGCCCTGACCCCAACCTACCCTCAACACAGGGAGGTAGGGAGAGAGGACACTACTGGAAGTGCAGATATGAAAATCGGCTTCACCAGGAGACAACCCGCATTCTGGAAAACTCTCAGTCCAGGAAGCTCTTTTTCTTCTTTTATTTTCACTTCTGAAAATATCAACCTCGCTGACTGTTTGCATACCTGTGGCAAGGGACCTCCAGGGAGAATCGGCACCACTCATAGGTGGTTGACTTTTCAAGGAATTCGCTGGAGAAAATTGTAGGCAAGTCTGTGAACAAACCCCCCTCCATCTGGTTTCAGTTTATTTTTTTAAAAAGCCCAACATACACAAGCCTCTCCGCGAGCAATCAGAAAAATAGCCGCAGCTTCCCCGGGAGGGTATTAGCCACGAGGGGTGGGGCTGAATTATGTATATGCAAATAAATTAAACCAGTCAGCCAACAGCAACTAATTTTTGTAGCTTTTGCAGTTGTTCTGCCAAGAAAAGGCCTGAATCAGGGTGATGGAAGCTAGTTTTGGAATTAGTCTTTAACAATCAAATTGCCTTAATTCTGCCATTGGGAGATTATGTTTCTAATCCAGAAGCAAATAAAACAAAATTGCCCATGGAATAATGCCAACTCCCTAAACTCAAGGCCAGAGGACAATGTGGCCTGATGATTAGGAGCATAGAGTTTAGATGGCTGTGTGACCTAGGGCATGGCATGTAACCTCTCTTAGCCCGTTTCCTCATTTATTGGAAGGGGATAATGATAGTATCTGCTGCCTAGTGATGATGTGAGGATAGTAAATAAAATGAAATACAAGCAACAAGGACTGGCACACAGCAAAGACACAGTAAATGTGGAAGAGGATTATAATAACTCAGAGCCACACTGAGGGTCCAAGACTCCAAAGGGGTTTTATATGGTGTTGGCTGAGCTCTCCCCTCGAGCACTCTCAGCACGGGCTTGCTTTTCCCCCTAGGACTGGTCCAGAAACCCCTGCAGAGCGTATTCTTTTAGTGTTTCCCAGTCCTGAGAATCCTAATCCCCAAACATCTGCCTTCCTGGAGACAGTCAAAGAAGTTCAGAGGAGGATGTCCCACACAGTTTGAAACCACAAGTGATGCTCCTCGTTTCCTGCATCTTACTGTCCCCTCTTCCCTGCCACTAAAGGGAAAATTTCCTTCAGTTCAGTAACTGAAGGGCCCTATTTCAAGAGGCTCAGCCTAGATGGGACACCTCTGAAAAATGGGGGATTTTGGTTCATGCCTAGGGCATGCAGAGGCGAGCTGCAAACCTCCAGGGCTCCCATGCTACGTGAGTGATGTACTTGGACCATGAACACCCAGCTGCCTCTGGACTCAGCCCTTGCACATCCACCAGCACCTCCCACTCAGTTTGTTTAAACAGACCTCTGTTCTGTCCCTCATCTGGATGCAGTAACAAGACTCCCAGCCTCCCCTCTTCCCCAAATCTAATTCCTGGCCAACTAGGACAGAAGTCTCATTTGCTCAGACCATCCCAAGCTTTCCTTTGTCTTCAGAATAAAGTGTAAAAGGCCACATGCGACAAACATGGCTCTGCCTTAACACAGAGTTTGGGTTCAGGTACGCCTCTGAGTTTGAATTTGGGGCTGGTCCAAGTGTACTTGAGTTTGAGATCTTAAGCAATTTTCTCAGCCTCTGGAAGCCTCAGTTCCCTCGAGTAGAAAATGGTGATAATGTCATCTTCCATGAAAGACTATCATGAAGCATCAACACCAAACCCAGGGCTTGAGACAGAGCAGAAATTTGGGGGCCAGTGTGTGGAATGAAGATTGAGCATATGGTGGGGACCAGGTGGCTGCCAGCCAGGGAAGGTTAGGAGACCAGCTTTGGACATGCTGAATGTGAGGGACCTCTGTGTGTCCAAAGGAGGTGTCCAGGGGCAGCTGGACACAAGGCCTGGAGTCATCAGGGAGGCCTTGGCTAGAAAGCCAGTGGGGGACTCGCCAGCATGTGAACAGGAAGATGAGCTCATGGGGGAGGAGGGTCCACATGTGAGGCCTTCTCAGTGAGGTTCACTCACAAGCAAAGAAGTTCTAGAAGGAGGCTGAGCAGGAGAGGCAATGAGGTAGGAAAGCCAGCAGCAGTAACTTCACAGGCACCAAAAGGAGAAAGGGCCTAAGGCAGGAAAGACAAGCCAGCACAGGGCAGAAGTTTCAAGGCAGCCAAGTTGGCTGAAGGCAGAGATGAGCCAAGGGGATTTAGGTCCAAGGAGGTTATTTGCTGGTTACATTTGTTGAGGTCAGGAAAGGAGCTCAAATAGGGGAGGGGACAGTGGTGATGGCGATTACAGAAATGTGGCTGTGACTAGAGGAACAGCAAAAGAACAATACTTTAAGAAGAGATGTAGGATTGAGGCTCCAATGGCTGAGGCCAGAGCCAGTGCACTCGCTGCTGGGAAGGGGCAAGTGGCTAGCTGTTAACATTTGCTGAGCCCAGCACAAGTCCTGGCCTGCAGTAGGGACCCAATACAAGTTTTCTTTCTTTGAGGACGGAGAATAATGAGGTCTAGGGCCTGCGTGGAGGAACTGGCCATTGGCAGGGAGAGGGACCCTCTGTCATTTTGCTGGAGAAGGGATAGGGTGCCAGGTGGGAAGTAGAGCTCAAGGCAGGGCCTCCTTGGGACTCTGCAGCCACTAAGCTGGACCACGGAAGGAGGAAGAGGTGGTGAGTGTGCTTGGTTCCAGGACCCCAGTATAGTTAGAGTACATAGTGTGAGGGCTCTCAGCCTTGGCACCCCTACCCTGGACATCTCTCTCTCTCATCTGCAGATGCAGCAGTGACCTGCCTGGTCTTTATCCCCTTCAGAGCCGCATCTTCCCCAAAATGTCAGCAGATGGTGCCAGTGAGCTGCTGGACTGCTCAAAGGAGCCTGGAGCCAGCCGGTCATCCTCCCACCTATCCCTGGTCCTGGAGAGCCTGGGGAATGCTAAGGGTTTGACTAACCAAGTTTCTGACCAAGGGGTGTAAAGGAGTGGGACAAAGGACTAAAGGAGACTGTGGGCTGAGGGCTTAGGGGCGGGGTGGCTCAGGGGCTCTGCTCCTTCTGGTTGCCCTTCATTCCTCTGCCCTGCCAGGCCCCACCTTATCTGCTGGGGCTCCCACCCTCTACCCACCTTCCCTTCTCTTCCCTGGAGGCCTCTGCTAACCCAGACTCCTGGTTCTGGCCGAGGCTGGTTCTCTGCCCCTAGGCAGGCACAACCTGGCACCAGGCCTCAGACAGGGCTGGGCCAGCCCCTCCCAGCCATGACTGCCCAAACCACCTTCTATTTCTAAAACGTCTCCACCTAATGAGGCCTAAAGGGTCGGCAGCATAGATCCTGGGGAGGAGGATGCGTGGCCTGCTGGCCTAGGAAGTGGGATGAGTATGAGAATGGGTAGTTTCTATAAAATTGTGGTGGATTGTCCAGTCCCACCCAGACCCAAATCCCACAAGACTGATGACTCTGCCCAAGGTGGCACAGTGTCCCAGAAGCTGAGTTGCAAACACCTCCTTCCCCTGTGCTCTGAAGCCAATGGTTCCCTACACCCCCTCTTGGCAAGTCTCCCTCTCCACTGTGGGCTTCCTGACCAGTCGGGATCCTTCCTGCTTCCTTCACAGGACGTGTAGGGCCCCGCTTCCCAGTTTTCACCTTGCCTTCCTGCCCCCATCGCCCTACCCTTCAACTCTTACTCTGCCTTTTTTTTTTTTTTTTTGCAGTTTTTGGCCAGGGCTGGGTTTGAACCCGCCACCTCCAGCATATGGGGCTGGCCCTCTCCTCCTTTGAGCCAAAGACACCATCCTTCTTACTCTGCTTTTACCTTGAAGGCTCCCCAGGACCCCCACTCTCTCTTCCACCTCCTTCCCAGCCCCAAGTGAAAGCCTGAAATGGGCCAATGTTCAGTGGCTAGAGCTGGGGGCGGGGAGGCATCCATTCCAGGCTCGTGAGCCCAAGTCAGGAAGCCAAGCCAGGGGCACTGTGCCTACCCTTAAGCGTGGGCCATACATTGAGGGTGACAGGAGTCTATGAATTTGGAAAAGGAATGTTTCCCTGGGTTTGTAGAGCAGGATGACCCAGACTGAAAGAGAGAACTACCAGAAACACACACAGATGTACTCACATGCACACACAGGGTCATGGCATAGGGAACACAACTAAATGGTGTGGCCAAGCCATGGAGCCCCATGCACATGAGTGCATACAAACACAAGCACACAAGGTCACGTACTCAAGGTCAGGCACGCACATCCTCCTCAGGCAAGTCCTGCTTCCCAGGATGGAGGTCAGCCTGTCATCTGTACTTACTGGAGGGGGTATAGGTGAAGGCACAGGAGTGGCTGTAGGCAGGGGATGGGTCCTCCACCCAGTCTCTTTCCTTAAGTAGGTTCGGCTCCCAGCCCCGTTCCCTGAGATTTCCCTGGTCCACCAGGGTGCCAAGCCTGGGTGACAGAGAAGGCTTTGAAGGAGGCATTGCCATGTAGCTCGGGCACAGAGAATGGGCACCTAAGAAAGAGAATGGATAGTTTCTATAGGGCTGGGAGGTGTGACAAAGAGTCATGACCTGCCATGACCTAGAAAGGGCAGAGGTGAGGTGCTGGGGCAAGGGCTAGAGGCCCACAGAAAGCAGGTACCCCCGCCCCCACGCCATGGCTGCACCTACTCCCCTCAGCACAGAGTCTGGCAGTCAGGTACTGGCAGCAATTCCCAGTGCCTGGCAGAGCCATGGCATGGATGCTAGACACAGGGTGCCAGACACGGGGGTGGGCAGGGTGGGGAGCCGCTGGGCCACACACAAATGTGGACCTTCACAGGCACAAAAATGCACCCACACTCACACCACTTATTTTATCCCCTGAGGATTCAGGGGAGCAAGGCCTTTGAGGCTGCCTTCCCTGATTTCCAGGTGTCCCCATTGACCTGGCTCTTGGGGTGCGAGGTTGGCCAGAGGTAATGGGAGACCAGGCCGACTCCCTGCTCCGTCTCCACACACACATTTGTGTGGCAGGAGGTCGGGTTGTGTATCATTCCCAGGGCTAAGGGGAAAGGTGGAGCAGAGACTCTCAAGAACCCAGGAGGTCACCAGGCAGCCTTCTGCCTCTGCCCCAGGCGGATTTCTCGGCCAAGAGCTGCTCAGAGGTGAGCGCGCCTTAGGGTGTGTATGCCAGGGCCCTGCGGCCGCGCACCGCGTGGGAGTGCGGCGCTTGTGCGGGCGGCGGCGGCAGCGGCGACAGAGCGAGGGCGGGCTGCCTTCCTGCGGTGTTCCGGTAGTATAGGGCGCCCGGATGCAGGTTGTGTGTGTCCTCAGGTGTCCCGAGCAAGTGTGAGCTACATGTGCTCACTTGAGAGCTGCGGCTCCGCTGCCCTGGGCGCGTGGGCGGGGGCGCAAGGGTGAGCGGTAGCAGGGCACTGGGTCTGGCCCTACTGGCCCTTTCCCCAGCGCTGTTGGCTTTTCCTAGAGCAGCAACTTTGGGACTTTGTTCTGGCTTCTTCCCGAGCGGATCTGGCTCAGGGGGAGGGGGGGGCGAGGGGGGCCACCTGCCCAGCTGGGGGTGCCGAGAGAGAAATGGAGTCAGACCACGCCCCCGCCACGCCCTCGCCCCCGCCCCCCAGGCGCTCTTTATAAGCTCTGCCCGAGGGCGAGCTGAGAAAGCAAAAATCCTTCGCGTCCCAGACTGGTGTTCCCCTGCACCCTGCATCCCGGCCCCGAGTCTCTTTCTACTCCCCAGCCCGGCCCCCGCCCCGCCCCAGACCGGCCCGGCCGCCATGGAGCGCTGGCCTTGGCCGTCGGGCGGCGCCTGGCTGCTCGTGGCTGCCCGCGCGCTGCTGCAGCTGCTTCGTGCAGACCTGCGTCTGGGCCGCCCGCTGCTAGCGGCGCTGGCGTTGCTGGCCGCGCTCGACTGGCTGTGCCAGCGCCTGCTGCCCCCTCCGGCTGCACTCGCCGTGCTGGCCGCCGCCGGTTGGATCGCGTTGTCCCGCCTGGCACGCCCGCCGCGCCTGCCGGTGGCCACTCGCGCGGTGCTCATCACCGGTGAGTGCGCAGGGCGCGGAGCGCGGGGGCGCCAGGCTTGCGGGCGGTGTTGGACACTCAGAGGACTCCCCATGGGCACTGCCAAGGCGGGTTCCCCAGCGCAGGAATGGGAGATTTTCCCTCCCCCGGGTGCAGGGAGCGAGCCAAGTAGGGAGCGCCGGGCACCTTCCCAAGTCCGGGTTAACAACCTGCCACTGCTAGGAGTGTTGGAGAGAAAGTAAAGCAGGGATTGGGCAGGTGTGCAAGGAAAGGTAGCTGAGAAAGGGGGAGCTTCCTGGAGTTTGGGAGTTAATGCAATGCTCCTTCCCAAGAAAGCAGTCTTGGGGCAAGGGACAGTGCTCTTAAGGACTTCATAGGGCTTGAGAAGGCAGGATAGTCACCCCTTGAACTCTATTTGACATCTCCACGTGGGACATCCCATCTCTTATTCCCTGGGCCAGAGGAAAAAACTTAGGTGGGGAGCTGCTGCCTGTTGGCTGTGATTCTCTGAGTTCAGAAAACTTGAGGTCACCATACAGGGCAGCTGGGCATTCAGCTGCCTCCCAGGTCCAGCCACCCACCACCAAACTGCTGAGATAGCAGCCCAGAGTCTGCAGCCCGCATCCCATCCCCCATCTCTCCTGGTCCTCAGTGCCCAGAAAGGAGATCTTAGAGAGCTGGCCGTAGGTGCCTTTGATGCCTGGCTGAGCTCCTTTGTCTAATGCAGGGAATAAATCTGTCACCAGAGTGAGGGAAGGGGAAGGGAGGCTGGAGGCCCAGCTGGAAGTGGGGAGGGGGAGAAAAGCTAGGGTGCATTGGTTCTATTGGGTGTGAGGGGAGCGTCAGCCTAGTCTCTTCCCCAACTCCCCTGGCTTTAGACAGATTCTCTGGGCTCTGACAGCCATAAAGCTGCCTTCTCAGAGACCTTGGTCCAGTAGGGGGCCCTGCATGATCAGATTGGCCCCTGGGAGAACTTCTCAGCGGAGAAAATCCTTGATCTGGCCCTCAGAAGATGAGTGGAGATAGATGGAGTATGAAAGGTATCTTGGATCAGAGAAAGGTTGTGGGACAAAGGCTTAAACCAGAAATATGCATGACCTGTGTAGGGGACACTCAATGTGCTGTGGAGGGTGTGGTGGGATATGAGATTGAGTGTTTGGGAGGGGCTTTGAATGTCAGGTAAGAAGCCAGACTGATGAGGCAGGGCAGGGCAGGGTGGGGGTGGCACAAGGGGTTTGGGCTGCGAAGCTGGGTGCCTGTGTGCATGCCTGTATCCATCTGTGCACTGACCGATGGTAGTCACTGAGCCTGTGAACGAACACCCATGCAGGTTAGAGACATATACAGGTGTCTGAGTGTGTGCAGCTGAGGAAGAGGGCATGCAAACTGGGTGAGTGGCTATGTTGGGATCACAGAGCTGAGGCTCTGGGAGGCCTTAGATTCCCTTGGGAGGGCCTGTCTGGTCTGGAAAGCAGGAGGGGCAAATGCACACACAGGAACTCACTCCTCTTCTCCAGCCAGGCTAGCTAGGGAAGGACCCCTTGGCCTGGCTGGCAGCTCCTAGCACACAAAACCCAGCTTGAACCCCCTTGCCCCACAGCTTTGTTCTCTGCCATGGTAGAGGGGCAGGGTTGGGGTGGGAAGGAGGTGCTGAGCCCTTCAGGAGTGGGGTAGCAAAGCCACTTCGAGCTTCTGTTGGGCAGGACCACCAGGGATGGGGGTGTGAGCTTCTGAGAGCCTCCTTCCTCACTGGCTTTCCCTCCAAATGGAAACAATCTAGTAAGCAGGGTCTTCTAGTACCACAGACTCCCACACTGGCTCTTCCTCCTGGTGGTCCTTCTTTCTGCACACCAAAGACAGGAAATTAAGCCTCCAGGAGTGATAACCAACCTCAGATCACACTTGGAGGGTGTGGGAAGAGATTCAAATGCAGGTCTTCTCCACTTCTCATGGTCCCGGTCCTGGGGGCAAGTGGTTTGGGGCTCAGAAAACACCCTACTGTTGCCACTGATTGGAATGCCAAAGGTGGAGGGTCAGGGGTTAGGTGGAGAGGGTTTCCAGCTTGCCTACACCCTGGAACAAGAGTAGTAGGTGTTGAGGATGGAAAAGGAGGGACTCAGGCTGTACAGGTTGCACAGTGCTGTTCCAGAAAGCTTGGGCTTCATCCTGAGGACGGCGGGCAGCCTTGGAAAGATTTTCAGCCATAGAGTGATATTGTCATTTTTGGAAAGATCCTTCTGGCTGCTTAGGTAGAGAATGGATTCAAGGGGGACAAGAAGGGACAAGACTGGAAAGAGGCTGCTTCACTGACCACCAGAAAGGGGGAGAAACTGTGCACTAATAGCTGTGAGCTCTGGATATCAGTGCTGGGAGTTCACGTAATGCCAGTCTGGGATAGTCCTGACCTTACTCTGTGCTGGCTGGGTGATTTTGGCAACTTAGCATTACCAGACCTCAGTTTCCTCTTCTATAAAGTGGGGGCCATAGGCCATATTTGATGGGATAGCTATGGGGAATCAGGAGATGACACAGAGTTGCTGCTCAGGTTCAGGTAGAGGGGCAGATGGACCTAGAGAAGATGGAGTCAGAGCTGTTGACTGTTGGTAGAGTGTGCATCCAGGGGCCTAGATCCCATCCAGACCCTGGTGATTCTAGGGTTTTCTCAGGGTAGAGTTTACTGACTGCCCTGGCCTGGCCAGGTTGTGACTCTGGTTTTGGCAAGGAGACAGCCAAGAAACTGGACTCCATGGGCTTCACGGTGCTGGCCACTGTGTTGGAGTTGAATGGCCCCGGTGCCCTAGAGCTGCGCGCCTGCTGTTCCCCTCGCCTAAAGTTGCTGCAGATGGACCTGACCAAGCCAGCAGACATTAGCCGGGTGCTGGAGTTCACCAAGGCCCACACCACCAGCACGGGTCAGTGTCAAGTCTCCATCAGGCAAGGGTGTGGCCAGGCAGATGGAAGGGGTCAGGGACTGGAGTTTTGCTGCTGGGCTGACCTGAGGCTTCCTTTTCCCTCTGTGTGACCCCAGGTCTATGGGGCCTAGTCAACAATGCGGGTCACAATGACGTGGTGGCCGACGTAGAGCTGTCTCCAGTGGCCACATTCCGCAACTGTATGGAGATAAACTTCTTTGGTGCACTGGAGCTGACCAAGGGCCTCCTGCCCCTGCTGCGCCGCTCGAGGGGACGCATTGTGACTGTGGGCAGCCCAGCAGGTATGTACCCTCTACAACTGGGAAGAGGAGCTGCTATGCAGCAGAGGAGGGTTAGGGAAGCCCCTGTTCCTGTGACAGAGGAGGGTGGTGGAAGATTGCTCGGGGAGCCCCTTACCAAAGCTGAGCTACCCTACCCCACCCCTAATATATCCCCAGGAGATATGCCTTATCCGTGCTTGGCAGCCTATGGGACCTCTAAGGCGGCCATAGCACTGCTCATGGACACATTCAGCTGTGAACTCCTTCCCTGGGGGGTCAAGGTCAGCGTTATCCAGCCTGGCTGCTTCAAGACAGGTGAGAGTCTGGGCTAGGGGTAGGGCATTCATGGAGCTTGGGGCTGAGAAATGAGGGGTGAGCATGGTCTTATTGGGGCAGGGACAGGGCTGAGGAATGGGCATGGCTTTGGCTAGGAGTGTGGCTTTGAGTGGAGGCATACATAGTTCTCTCAGCTGACCCCAGTCTGACCTTGCCACCCCTTCTCCAGAGTCTGTGACCAACGTGGGTCAGTGGGAGCGGCGCAAGCAATTGCTGCTGGCCAGCCTGCCCCGAGAGTTGTTGCAGACCTATGGCGAGGACTACGTTGAGCACTTGCACAGGCAGTTCCTGAACTCACTACGCATGGCAGTGCCTGACCTCAGTCCGGTTGTAGATGCCATCACAGATGCACTGCTGGCCGCTCGGCCGCGCCTCCGATATTACCCAGGCCGCGGCACGGGGCTCATGTACTTCATCCACTACTACCTGCCTGAGGGCCTGCGGCGCCGCTTCCTGCAGACCTTCTTCATCAGCCACTGTCTGCCTAGGGCACTGCAGCCTGGCCAGCCTGGCCCTACCTCTGCCCAGGACCCAAACCCAAGCCTGGGCCCTTCCCCAACAGTGACTCGGTGAGCTGTGTGCACATAGGGCCCAGCGACTTTGAGCACAGGAGGCTCCAGGAGCCCCTGGTCCTCCACTGGGCATTATGACCCCCATGTCTGCCCTAGAGCTTGGCCTAAAGAACCCCAGCACCCCACTGCCGATGCCTAGTCCAGGCCCAGTGAGGCTGAGGTGTCCCTGTGAGCCTTGGGGCCTTTCCACTGCTTCATGAGCCCATACAGACTCTCCTGGGCACAGTGCTCTACCCTGCAACTTGGAGAACTCAGCTGGAAGGGCAGTTTAGTGCAAGATTTCACTGTAGCCTGTAACAGGACCCTGCAGATAGTACCTCTGCAAACTAAGGAGTGATTACATGGGTTGGGGACCCCCCTTAGGATTGTTCCTTGGCACCAGTACCTCAGTGCTGCAATTGAAGGGTGAATCCCAACTGTCTCTTGACTGGCTCAAGAATTCAGGCCCCAACTACCCACTCCCAAGCCCCTCAAGCCACAGGGAAGCTATATACCCTACACTTCCCAATTGCCACTTTTTAAATAAAGACAAACTTTATTTCTCCTAGAGTCTGTGCTTGGAGAGGGTAACTGCTAGGTTGGCTGGATGACAGGGTGTGGCTCTATGACAGAGAGGTTGGGAACTCCTGGGTTTAGCATGGAGGTTGGGGCACTGGACACTAACCTAACTGGGCCCCTCCAGTAGCCTCTGTGATTTATACCCCCCCCTCCACTGACATTAGACAAATCATTTATCCCAAGATCTGAGTTTCTCATGGAGAAAAAGGGGCAATGACCCTGATCCCCAGGAGTTGTAAGGCTCAATGAAACATCTAGGGAGACAGAGAGACCTCCAAGGCCAGGACCCAACTCCCCGGCCCTGTGTCTGTGTCTGAGCCTCCAGCAGAAGGGGTTATCTTCCAATGACACTCCCCACTCCCCTACCCCTGGCAAAGGAATCTGAGCTGCTGACAACAAGGGAGGTAGAAGGCTTCGGCAGGTGTGGCTCAGCAAGGGCAGGGTCATGGGGGGAAGTCAGGAGTCTGAGAGGGGTATTAGGGCCCAAAGGAGGCAGCAGATAGCCAGGCTTAGAGAGGGAAGTTTTATTGTCTCAGAGAGGCAGAGCTACTTCCGTCTACCCCAAGGACACACACACTCTATCCTTCCCACGGGCCTAGCTCTGAGAGTGACCCACAGAGACAAGAGGAGGCTCATACTGCCCCCAGGGATTCTCAGGTTAGGAAGGGACATGAAAGTGACCACATGCTTCTCAGATACGTCAGCAGCTGTAAACATAGGGCTGAGGGGGGCCTCCTTGCTCTGGAGAAGATCTTGGTCCATCCTTGGTGGGGGGAACAGGTGCCCAGTTCCTTTTCAGGCCTAAGAGCAGTCTCAGTGTCAGGGAAGCTGGGCAGTCACTAGGACAATGTACTACCCTTCAGGGCAGGCAGGTGAGCCATGGGCTTCATCACAGACCACACAGACACACACAGTACACTTGGGAGCCTTGGGACAGAATGCTAGAAGATAGGGATGTAGTTGTCGATCTTGGCGCGGTGGCGCTGGGCAATACACTCAGCAATCCACACGATGTTGCGACACTCCTGTTCCTTGAGCTTCACAAAGGCATAGAAGACACCAAAGTGGAACTGGTTCAGGAAGGCCAACTTGTTCAGCTTCACCTGCAGGGGACAGACACAGATGTGATGTATTGGTGGCCAGGGCCACAGGGTCGGGCCTAAATACCAACTCCTCCCGTTCGATGAACAGGCCCTGCAAGAACCACGTACTAACCTCGTGCTCAAAGAATCGGTCCTCCAGGGTCTTGTCTCCGGGGTTGCTGCCTGCACCCTCAAAGAGCAGCTTGTACTCCTGGCCAGAGAAATGGTGGGATGCATGAGCAAGCGGGTGCTATGGGGTTCTGGGTTGGGGGTACATGATGCCAACTTGCCCACCCACCATCCTGCCAGCTAGGGCACTCACCGGGTAGTAATCAGCCACGTTCTTGACCTGCTCATAGTCATCAGCCCGAGCCAGTTGAGCCAGGCCCTCAGGGTAGAGCCGCCCGCAGTGAGGAAAGAGCTTGGCACGGTCCTCCTTAGAAAGTTCTGTGCCGAAAGAGT
>CAUYRH010007040.1:0-124756 GCA_963574655.1 Perodicticus potto
GGATCTACTCTTTTATAAGTTTTGAGCTCCTCGAATGCTGTGGAGATGATATATACTCCGCTCTTCTAGCAGAAACACCTAAAAATGATGAAGAGAATCCCAACAGTAACTGCACAATTAGGACTCTGACCTAACAATAGGCATCTGGAGAATGAGATCCCAGGGTAGCAATTGCTTGTTTCTTAAGAAGCTACAAAGACCAAAAACACTTTACAGGGTTTTCCAGACACAACACAGATTCAAACATAATAGAATATCAGGTGGGGAAGGACCACAGCAGCTACTTCTGAAACTTGAAAAATAAAAGTAGTTGCAGGAATAGTGGGAGAGGGGATTATTTCAAGATTTTCCTGTATCGTCTATACATTTATTTATTTATTTATTTATTTTTTGCAGTTTTTTTGGCCGGGGCTGGGTTTGAACCCGCCACCTCCGGCATATGGGGCCGGCGCCCTATTCACTGAGCCACAGGCACCGCCCCTCATCTATACATTTAAAAGAAAGAAAACAACAACAAAAAGCAAATTATGGGTGGTGCCCGTGGCTCAAGGTGTAGGTACTGGCCCCATATACGAGAGGTGGTGGGTTCAAACCTAGCCCCTGCCAAAAATTGCAAAAAAAAAGAAGTAATCAACTTTTGGGTGGCGCCTGTGGCTCATCGAGTAGGGCGCCGGCCCATATACCGAAGGTGGCAGGTTCAAACCCAGCCTCGGCTGAACTGCAAAACAGAAAAATAGCCGGGCATTGTGGCGGGTGCCTGTAGCTACTCAGGAGGCTAAAGCAAGAGAATCGCCTAAGCCCAGGAGTTGGAGGTTGCTGTGAGCTGTGTGACGCCACAGCACTCTACCGAGGTCGATAAAGTGAGACTTTGTCTCTATAAAAAAAAAGCAAATTACTTCATAGATCCCTCTGGTTGTCTCAAAGATTGGATCATTTTATCACTTTGATGGGAATTAAAGCTCCTTCACTAAAAATAAGCAAAATAAAAGAATAGGCCAGGCATGGTGGCTCACACATGTAGTCTGAGCATTCTGGGAGGCTAAAGCAGGTGGATTGCCTGAGTTCACGAGTTCAAGACCAGCTTGAGCAAGAGTGAGAGCCGTCTCTACTAAAAATAGAAAAACTGAGGCAAGAGGATCACTTAAGCCCGATTTGGAGGTTGCTGTGAGCTACCATGATGCCATGGAACTCTACCCAGAGTAATCACTTGAGACTCTGTCTCAAAAAATAACAAAAAATAAATAAATAAAAGAGTAAAAATTCACAGCAGCGCCTGTAGCTCAGTGGGTAGAGTGCCAGCCACATACACCAAGGCTGGAGGGTTCAAGCCCAGCCCGGGCCTCCTAAACAACGACAGCTGCAACAAAAAATAGCCAGGCAGGCTCGGCGCCTGTGGCTCAACGGGCTAAGGCGCCAGCCACGTACACCTGAGCTGGTGGGTTCGAATCCAACCCGAGCCCCCCAATCAACAATGACGGCTGCAACCAAAAAATGGCCGGGCATTGTGGCGGGCGCCTGTAGTCCCAGCTACTTGGGAGGCAGAGGCAAGAGACTCGCTTGAGCCCTGGAATTGGAGGTTGCTGTGAGCTGTGATGCAACGGCACTCTACCCAGGGTGACAGCTTGAGGCTCTGTCTCAAATAAAAAAAAAAAAAAAGTTAGGAACCAATTTTTACTTTCTATCACAGCCCAGTACATTATTTCAACATCTTCAAGTTCAACATGCTCTTTGATGAATAAATGGGTATTAGATGTATATTTTTTTCACCATTGACATTTATTGATTTAATAAGCTGTCTATCCCCTCAAAGGTCATGAGACAGGGGCAGCCATCCTTGTATGGACCAGAAGGACAGTTACAACCCAAAGGTCAGCGCGCTTATAGCCCACAAGCTTGGCCAGGGGATCTATATACACTTTTGCATAAAAGGGTAGAAATGGTAGCTGCTGGAATGAGCAGTTTATTAGACTTGGAAATGGTTCTATTATGAACTCCACAAAAGGTGGTATAAAGCTAAGATGCACCCTGCCATCACGTGGTGAAAGCAGCATTTGTTTTTGTGCCATTCCTCTCACCAGTGATTCCTGATGTCAGTGTGTAGAATCAGATTAAGAAAGACTCAGTGCGGTCAGAGGTGCCACACTAATTATTAAAATACAGAATTTTGCTTCCTCAGCCTAAAAGTATTTACATTTCATCCTGTCCTCAAATTTGTCACATTCAGAATACCTTTTCCAGTTTTATTTTGGACTCCTCCAAATAGACTTGTGTCCCATTTCAGCTCAACTGCAGACCCCTCCTGAATGTCATCCTCTTTCCTTCACCAGCAGCAGTGCCAGGATGAAAGGCATTCTTGGGAGCTGCTGGCTGCAGGGGGGCCCTGTGGAGTCACCACCTTTGGGGAGCCACAAAGCTCAGGGCCACCCAAAAAGCTCCCAAGAATGTGGTGTGTGAGTCACAGTGCCCGTTTATTAATTTGCTGTGAGGATTAAGACTCAGTAACACTAGGAGGTTGGTGCAGTCTTTTCCTTTACTCAGAATCATGGAGGGAAAAATGCTGACTACAGGAGGGTTAAAAACATCAAAATATCAGGAATGACTCTACCATATGATATGTAGCATCTCCACACAGAAAATGTAAAAGAATTTAATTGAGTGATATACTATATTCATGGATTGAGGGACTAATAACAATGTAGTCATTTAGTTTTTTTTAAATCAAGTTATAGAGTTAATGAAATTACAATAAAACCTGAGCAACTTTTTGGTAGACATTGACTAGTCAATTCTAAAATTTACACAGAAAGGCAGAGGACTGTGAATATCCAAGACCATCTAGAGAAAGAGAAAAGGGAGCAAGAGATGGTGGTTTCCAGGAGACTTGTTATTCCAGAAGCAAGACCTCCTGTTAAATTCAGCAACTCAGACAGTGTGGAGTCCATGCAGGGAAGACAGACTTGCATGCGGAAGTGAGGTTCAGACACAGATGCACCTCCCAGCACTGAGGGGGTGTGTGTGCTCTTCCCAATAAATGTTGCTGGATGAACCACATCCATCTGGGGAAGATGAATCTGATGGCTCCCTCGCCCCATACGCAGAGTGACTGTAAGGTGAACAGCAGACAGCTCTAGATGCTATGAGGGTAGAGGCAGGAGATCTGTGAGGAAAGATTTCTGAAGCAGGACAGATAGCTCCACCCATGCAGAAAAGACTAATGAGTTGAACTGTGCTTGCGCTTGTTGAGAGGGCAGGTGCAGGACACATCCAGCAAAGGACCCACGTCCAGATAGGTTGAAAGTGCTGGTCAGTCATGGGAATTTGTAAACAAGACACAGGCAACATGTGTGCACCCAAACATACACACAATTGTGTATAAACTTGTGCTTACATTCACACACGCGTCTAATACCAATAAATATCTGAGATGCTCATTCTTATTGGTCTTCATGATGAGCAAACTGAAATCACAATAAGAATAAGAAACCACTGTGGTGGATACCCACACACGTTGTACAGTGCCCACGTTGTACAGGCTGTGCCAGGTGCTGGAGCATGCTGGGGCATGCCGGAGCCAGTGTATGCCGCCTTAGCACTGCTTGAGTCACTTGCTAAGGTGAAGCTGAATGTCTGCTTGCCCTATGCTGCCAGAATCCCCTCCCAGGTGTGCCCAGCAGCATAGCCCTCCCAGACACATCACCAACCTTTGCAATGGGCCCAAATGAGGAGCAACTCACGCCCATTGGCACTAAGCTGGACTAAGCAGCTGTGGTGTATTCATACAGTGGGTACGGTGAGCAATGCGAGTAGAAAGCTGCTGCCATGTGCATAGCTTGGGTGTCTATCACAACTGTAACACTAAGCAAGGGACAACAGATACTTTGTCCCATCTGCGTCCTGGCCAACCAGCCTGCAGCAGGGACACTGGCCGTGTTCTGGAGGCAGAAGGGGCTTGTGCGTGATGTGGACGTTCTGTGCTCTGGTCTACATGATGGCTACATGGGGCATCTTCTTTAATATGACACATCAGCTATGTGTTTATAATTTGGGCACTTTCAGCCTATGTGCTATGCTTTAATCCCAGAAGTGTGTAGGAAAACAATCCCATGAGAGACTCACCTGTGCTCATGGGGCCCTTAGATCAGGTGGCTGGTGCCAAACATAGACTGGGAGAAGGCTTGGTACCTCTCTTTCTACCAGGAAGTCATCTCTGTCATTAGGTCCCACTTACACCTGTAGAGCCCCTGACCCTGGGCAGCCCTGACAGAGGACTTTCTTTACCCCCTGGACTCCATCTGACCCATGACCGCCCTCCACCCCTCCCTGGACTCCATGGGGCCTCTTGTGCTGTGAAAACATGTTATCTGTAGACTGTGTGGTGTACACATGCTTAGAATCCAGCTACTATAGTTTGTTCACATCTTTTCCTGCCTTCCTTAGGTTGTGTCTCGTCTAAGTTGGGTTACCCACCTGTGAGCCACAGGCAGCAGAGAAGCCTCCTTGAGAAGGTGGTGGGTCTTTCCCAGTCTGGGTGAGCTATGTTCTCAAATGGTGACCCTACTTGTGAGATCTTGACTCATGAGGAGCTTTTCCTCCTTGTAAGAGTCATCCAGTTATAGTAGGCCAGTAGAGAAATGACAGGACTGAGGAGGCAGCTGCCTGCAGCAGCCGAGTCTCACAGAGATCCCACAGTCCCTACAGGGTCAGTTATCCAGGCTGTTGCCAGCTGGCTTTGTGGCAGAGGTGACATCTTCAGTTACATGGCAAAGAGGCAGTGGGCACAGGCCCAGCCCTTGTGGCCCTGACATGTCAGACATTTTTACTAACAGGGCAATAGTTGAGTCCCACCTGAAGTCAGACCCTGTAGCCTGTGGTTTTGGCCTCTATCAGACATGGCCCCAGTGACTGCAAGGGTTGTCCTCTGCATCAGGGCCAGGGCTTGTGTCCCAGCAGGTAGGAGGAGAGTGGTCAGGAGAAAGGCCTGTGAACTGGAGGGTCCTGGCGGCACCGTGAACATGGACACAGGTTGAGGTCTGGGTGCCCTGAGACATGAAGGGATATAGGGAAATGGGTGTCTCAGCCTTGGCCTGACCCAGCTCTGAGCCTCCTACTCTGCTTGCACACAGATACCACCAGTGGGCAGGTGGGTGGGTGGGGACTGAGGAGGCCTCTGGAGTATGCCAGGCTGTACACCCCAGACCCATGTGGGTGCATCCTTCCAAGAGCCAGTGTGTTGGACTTCAGGGCCCAGCTTTTACCCTTCCATGGGACTTTTTCTTCGTAGATGTGACCAGCTTTAGACAGATGGACACGGACATGTTTTCGTTATTAATCAGTAGAATAAAGCATGCACATTGATTTAGGGTAGGGTTCCAATAACCTTGTCCCCATGTTTCAGACGGACGTGATGCACCAGAACATCTATGACTACATCCATGTGGATGACCGTCAGGACTTCAGCCGGCAGCTCCACTGGGCCATGGACCCTCCCCAGGCCTTGTGTGGCCAGCCCCTGCCCTCAGACGCAGGTGGGACAGTGCATACATGTGGATGCCCTTGAGGAAACCATGTGGTCTTGCCTGCTTGTTTTCTGTCTCTGTCCTGTTAAGCCCATGCAGAGCCTCACCTTCCTTAGAGACCTCTGCCCCACATCCCCACACTGTCTTCATTTGCAGCCCTGGCTGCTTTTGAGGGGTAGTTGCCCCTTTGTGGACAAGGTTCCCCTGCAAACCATTCACCCCCACCCCCAGCAAATCTTTGGCCTCTGGCCAGTAAGACCAGCTCAGCTGGTGTTGCTCTCTGAGAAGGCACAGTTGCATGTGGGCCCTGGTAGACAGTATCCGACCAGGCCCCTGCAGAGGCCTCCTCCCTGGCTCTGTCACACACAACCACGGAAGGCTTGAAGAACCTCACATAGCAGCACAATTGACCTTATAAAGTTGAGTGCAGAAAGCAAACCCCATGATTACCACTTTACAGAGCTCAAAACAAGCAAAACTGAATAATGCAGTCATGTGTGCACATACACTAAAAACACGTTTTTAAAGGCAAGAGACAAAGCAAAATTCAGTGGAACAGAATCTCCAGGGTGAGGGGTTGAGGCTGAGGTGGGCCTGGCCTGCTCTGTGCTGCTGCCAGACCAGTGTTTGACTTTTCCATCTGGCCAGGAGAGGACGCTGTCCTGGGCAGGCTGCTCAGGGCCCAGGAGGGAGCCACAGGTTCACCTGCAGAGTTCGCGGCATTCCTGACCCGCTGCTTCATCTGTCGCATGCGCTGCCTGCTGGACAGCACCTCTGGCTTCCTGGTGAGTGAACATAGCTCACAGGGCCGGGGCTCCCTGATGTGGAGCACCTATGCCTACCTTGGCAGAACACCGGGTGGGTGTGTCCTGCTCACCTGGACCTGCTGCTCACTCTGGAGGTCACATGAGACCAGCAGTTCGGGCAAGTGGCTTCCATGCAGGTGTGGTTGCATCTTTATTGCAAGCTCAGCAAGAATGTCCTAGACGTGCCTCCTTCCTGCTGAGGGCTGAGGAGCCGCGTTCAGGGCTGCCTGAGCATCCTGGCCCAGGGATCTGGTTTAGACACTTCTTTTGCAAGCAGATGCTTGGGGTTTCCACTTCTCCCATCTGGATGCTGCCTTCTGCAGCCCCTCATTGAAAGGAAAGGGTTATCCTCCTGGGACATATTGCACACCCGAGGCACCTATCTCTGTCCAGAGCCTCCACCCTGGGTCTTATTCTAGTCCGCTCTGGGCCGTGGCTTCTGAGAGTCCCAGAGGGCAGGTAGCTTCACTGTTTTGGCGACAGCTGAACCCATGAGGTTCCTGCCATAGATCCACTCAGCCCCATCTGGACTGTCAGAATGGGGAATGGAGGCCTGGCTTTAGGCAGAGCCCGAGTGTCTCCCTGAGCTGGGCTGGCACCTCCGGGAGGGGAGGGAAGGACAGTCAGTCATTCTGTTAGGTCACCCTGCAGAAGCTTTCAGGACCCTGAGCGTGGTCTGCCTAGCTTGTGGGCCTGCTCCACAGTGGGTCTTATCAGCAGCGGGACGGGGTTTACCAAGTCACGCCACCAGCCTGCAGCTCTCCATGCCACCCCCCACATCCCCACCCAGCTGCCCCCTTTCAACCCTCCATGCCACCCCATGTCTCCTCCTGGCTGTTTCTCCCAACCCACCATGCCACCCTGCATGTCCCCACCCAGACCTCCCCATAGCCCCTCTTGGGGCTGGGGCCCAACTGACAGTGCCCATGTCCAGAGCCCTGGCCACCATCCCGGGCCACCACCCTACAGGGCCCTCTCTGTTTGCCCAGAGTGAAGGTAGCTTGGGAGACTTGGCTGTCTCTGGGTAATCGTCACATGGAGCTGACAGCTGCATTTTGGTTTCAGCCACCTAGCAGTGAGTGGATGCCCCTGGATTCTGCCCTCATCGTCATTTCCCTCACTGATACATAATATTTCTCTGACTAGGGCGACGCCTGTGGCTCAGCGAGTAGGGCGCCAGCCCCATATACCAAAGGTGGCGGGTTCAAACCTGGCCTCGGCCGAAATGCAAAACAGAAAAAGAGCTGGGCGTGGTGGCGGGCGCCTGTAGTCCTAGCTACTTGGGAGGCTGAGGCAAGAGAATCGCCTAAGCCCAGGAGTTGGAAGTTGCTGTGAGCTGTGTGATGCCACGACACTCTACTGAGGGCGATAAAGTGAGACTCTGTCTCTACAAAAAAGAAAAAATATATATTTCTCTGACTAAAAGCAGGGACATGGATTCTTTATAAATGCAGCTTGGTTGAAATAATTCTTTTGAGTCATGAGGCCCACATTGCTGGTGAAGGGATCCCTGGGGGGGCATCTTGCAGGACCTCAGGTCCAGATATCCCACAGAGGGAGCACATTTGCATCTACGTGTGTCTGGGGAGTACGTGTGCATCTGGGTGTGTCTGGGGAGCACATGTGCGTCTGTGTGTGGGGGAGCAGGTGTGCGTCTGCATGTGTTTGGGGAGCACATGTGAGTCTGCGTGTATCTGGGGAGCACATGTGCATCTGCATGTGTCTGGAGAGCACGTGTGCTTCTGCATGTGTCTAGGGAGCATGTGTGTGTCTGCTTATGTCTGAGGAAAATGTGTGCATCTGTGTGTGTCTGCAGAGCATGTGTGTATCTGCATCTGTCTGGGGAGCATGTCTGCATCTGCATGTGGGGGAGCATGTGTGTATCTGTGTGTGTCTGGGGAGCATGCAGGCATCTGTATGTGTCTGGGGAACATCTGTGAATCTGCGTGTATCTGGGGGAGCACCCGTGAGTCTGCCTGTGTCTGGGGGAGCATCAGTGCCTCTGCATGTGTCTTGGGGAGCATTCATGAGTCTACATGTGTCTGGGGAGCACATATACATCTGCATGTGTCTGGGGGAGCACGTGTGTCTCTGGGTGCGCACATGCGCATCTCTGTGTGTCTAGAGGAGCACATGTGCATCTGCGTGTGTCTGGGGAGCACTGTGCATCTGAGTGTGTCTGGGAAAGCACCCATGTGTCTGCTTGTGTCTAAGGGTGCACCCATGAGGCTGTGTGTGTCTGGAGGAGCATCCATGAGTTTGCATGTGTCTGGGGAGCCTCCGTGAGTCTGCATGTGTCTGGAGAGCACCTGTGAATCTACATATGTCTGGGGGGCATCAGTGAGTCTACGTGTGTCTGGGGGAGCACCTGTGAGTCTGCGTGTGTCTGGGGGAGCCCCCATGAATCTGTGTGTGTCTAAAGGTGCACCCATGAGTCTGTGTGTGTCTGGGGGAGCACCTATGAGTTTGCATGTGTCTGGGGAGCCTCTGTGAGTCTGTATGGGGAGCCCCCATAAGTCTGCCTGTGTCTGGGGGAGCATCACTGCCTCTGCATGTGTCTGGGGAGCCCCCATAAGTCTGCATGTGTCTGAGGAGCACCCGTGAATCTACATATGTCTGGGGAGCATCAGTGTGTCTGCGTGTGTCTGGGGGAGCACCTGTGAGTCTGCGTGTGTCTGGGGGAGTCCCCATGAGTGTGTGTGTGTCTGGGGGAGCACCCGTGAGTTTGCAGGTGTCTGGGGAGCACCAGTGAGTCTGCATATGTCTGGGGAGCATCATTGTGTGTCTGGGGGAGCACCCGTGTGTAGGGGGAAGCACCCGTGGGTCTGCATGTGTCTGGGAGAACATCAGTGCATCTGCATGTGTCTTGGGGAGCATCTGTGAGTCTGCGTATGTCTGGGGAAGCACCCGTGCATCTGCATGGTGGGGGCGCGTGTATGTCTGTGTGTGTCTGGGCCTCTGCTCCTCAGGGCTCCTCATGAGAGGACCAGCCTCCACCTCAGCCCCAGCCCTGCTGCCCCTTACCTTGCCTTTTCCACTTGGACAGTGGTCAACAATGAAGTCTTTTATTTTGATATTATTTTGTTTTAAATATTGTGGACATTAAGATGCTATTCATTGGTTGGTAAGGAATGTTCATTTAAAAAATTATATAACCAATTCCTGGTTAATTAGAAACTTGTATTTCTAGATGATACAAAATGGGAAGGACTTCACTGTGCAGAGACTAAATATAGTTTAAGATGAAACTCTTGAACAAAGAACTGAATGGAGGCAGTAAGTCAGAAAGATTAGTCTGAAGCTAACGCATTGCAACAAGGACTCCAAAATAAGGGTCTATCATATCTCAATGTGAAATCCCTCATCGCACACCCTGTGAAGGGCTCAGGCTTTCACGAAGAACATGCTGGAGATGGGCGAACTGAACACATGCTGACCCCATGTGATCTGCCAGCTCAGTCCCACTCTAGCTGTGACAGTGTGTGGCAGCCACCCATGCCACCATTAGGCACGGCAGCATGACAGGGTGCTGTCTCATGCTGTCCACAAAGTCGACTATTAACATTTTAGGAATTGTGAAATTTGGTTGATTGAAATCAGACATGATGGGAATACTTACACAAAAGAAATTGGGGAAAACTACAAATCAGAAATTTTTTTCCCCTGGAGAGCTGGAAGTTCAGCTTTCCCAGCACACCACTATATCGACTCCTCCACCAAGTATGATCCGCAGTGGGCAGATCAAGGGACAGAGGGACAGATGAAAGGCTGGGGGAAGGGGATGGACAAATGGCCAGAGGGGCAGACAGAGGATGGGAGATGAGAGGACAGGTAGAGGGACATGTGGAAGGGGAAAGGATGGGGCCGCATATCCTATGGCACTGGGGACTGACTTAATTACACATCAGCCTTTGCTTTACAGAGGGATCTTTCATTTTCTCCTATAACAAACTCCTAAGTTTCTTGCTGGCTTTAACTCACTGTACACATTCTAGATAAAATAAGGTTGTCCGTAAGTTTTATCGTTATAAACAAAGGAATGATAATTTGGAAGTGGAATCATCCTCAGAGAATGTCCTCTTGAAAATTCCTCCTAGGGGTTGGATATTGGCTTGGCCTCAGGTTGGTGACTGGCCACACCGGTGCACAACCATGCCTGCCTGTGTAGGTTGGCACACACATGCATGCACCCACAAGTGCACGCATGAGAACACACTTGTCAAAGCCTCTTATAAGGCCACCAGAGAAACCCATGTGCTGTCCTGAAGGCCCTGGGGGTGCTCAGGGACTCACCCGCCTGTCTGAGGGGCAGGCTCACAGCTGCATCCTCACTGCCTACGGTTGGCTCGTGTTTCCAGAGTGACTTCTCCATGCTGTGTCCCTGTGGCTGTGAACTGCCCTCATACACCAGAGCTCTGCGTCCTTGGCCACGTCACCTGTGCACTCTGTGACCTGCCTGCCCTCTGTCTTTCCATGCAGACTATGCAGTTCCAGGGGAAGCTGAAGTTCCTGTTTGGACAGAAGAAGAAGGCGCCATCGGGAACTGCTCTGCCCCCCCGACTCTCACTATTCTGCGTGGTGGTGCCACTTCTTCTCCCCCCAGTGGCTGAGAGGAAGATAAAGAGCATGTGTCTGAGAGCGAAGCACAGGGCCGAAGCCATGGACCCAAAGTGAGTAAGACTCATGCTCGGGGCTCTGCCAGACACACCTGGGCACCAGCGTGTTCTGTGCCTTCTTTCTGTGTTTCAGGTGACAAAACAGGAAGTTCGGTGTTTTCAGAGTGAGTGCCCTGTGCAGCCAGCAGCTGTTAGAAGTTTCAGATTCGTACGTGTACACTGCAGCACCAAACAGTGCCTGCCTCAGTTCATCCCTGAATCATCCTTGTGTCCCCATCATCTGGTGTCAGGGGTCAGGGTCACAGTCTCCTGACCTGTCACACTTCTCAGCTGCCCTCCCTTTATAGTCTCTGGCAGTAGCTCCCGTTTTGGAGAGACACCAGGGACAGATGGCCCAGTGGGGCACAGCTGCCCTTCCAGCCAGGTCCTGGTCCGTGTGACCATCAGAAGTAGGAAACACATTGTCTTATGTTTGTAGGTGCTTCCTGCCTATAGTTTCATAGAAGGGGTTAAGTCTGGGGCATCAATCTGTTTCTAACAGGTGGAAAGACTCCTTATGGGAGAGGCCCAGGGGCTAAGTATGGGGCAGGAGACTGCATGAAGCCTAACTTTCATCTGTCTCCTGCCCCTGTGGGTTGTCTCCCTGGGCCCACTATGGGGAAGTTTGTCTAAAGACCCCAAGTCCCTGGCCCAAACCTTTGTCTCTTGGGACTGTCCCCACAATGGGGCTCAGCCCAGCCATAGGCACAGAGGCTTCTGAGCTGGACCCTAGTCCAGCTCACTCAATGGGGGTGCCTGGCCAAGACAGACCCATCAGGTGAGGGCAGGGCTCCAAGCCTGCTTAGCTTTTTGTCTGTACTGCAGAGGAGTCCCGGCTATTCTCCCAGGGCCTCTCTTTCAGCACCCTGAGCTGAGTGTGTCACTACACCTGATGCCTCCTGGTCTAGTGCCAAACCCAAGGAGAGCTGGGCTGGGGTCGAATACCCAGCAGAAGGGCTGTCTGCCCTGAGCTTTTGGCCCCTCAGTATGGCACACAGGACTCGGTGACAGATGCACAGCTCTGTCTCTGCCTGTGGTCTCAATCCCCTTAGCCTTGGTCACTCTTGGAAAAAGTCCACTTGTTTGGCTGGAGTGTCTACTAGTGGTCTCCCCACTTCACAGAACAGTGAGTGTGGAGGTAGAGGTAACCTCAGTGAGCTTCCAGTCCACTTGCTAACTGGGGAATGCTTTGCCAAAGCCACACTGCCTGTCACCAGGCCAGGACTTGCCTCCACACAAAATGTGCCACATTTGGACCAAACCTTGTTAGCAGATTCTGACTGGTATTGGCTTGAGTCCTGCCTCTGCAATCTCTGCCCTTGTTTCTCTGGCTGACCATGCTCAGTTCTGTGGCCTTGCCTGAGCACTGTGGCTTCCAAACACTGCTCCATCCAGATGATGCTCCTTGGCATGCAGCACCTGGGGAGATTCTCTGCAGGCTGAGCATTGAGACTGGCCAAGACTCTGCCTTCCTGGCTATCGCTATGGCGCTCAGTACCATCCTGAGTCATCGCCCTCATGCTGCAGTCATGGTCTGTGCTGTGCCTGTGTGTTTTGCTCCATTCCATAACCCCCGATGGGTGGAGTTACATCCTCTCTGATTCAGTCCTGGTCAACCTGGTCAGAGTTCAGCCTTCCAAGGTGGTTTATATCTGCAGTCCGGCCAGCGCCCTATGGGCCTGCATCCGCACAGCAGTGAGGGCACTACAGGCTCAGCCCCTCCTTGCTTGTTGGGTCTCAAAGGTGCTGGGAGGGCCCTGGTTCCACTCCTGCCAGCTTCTAGATGTACCTCTCTCCAGGCCTCTATGACTAGGGCATCTGAGAGGTGGCTCAGAGGGACAACGCCCAAGAGGCTTCTGTCTGCAAGCTCAGGGCCACTTTCCTGCCCTGTAGCTCTTCCTGCTGTGGGCAGAATTTCAGTCCATTTTAGTCCATCCACAGTACCCATGGCTCACCATTTAGACAGTTCTAAGTCTGCCAGCAGCAGTTATTTGAAGATTTTTGTTCTGTGTGTTGGTTTTCACACCATGGTTATTTCTGTTTTTACTCTCGTGATAACCCTTCTGGGTGGGTGCGCGACCGCCACTCCCTGGCCTGAGGGAGGAGGAGGAGGCCAGGAGCCTGGGCTGTACAGGACCCACAGGGGCTGGCTTGCTACAAACAGCAGATTTCTAGACCATTCAAAATTATACTTATATACCCTCTTATTTTCAAGGACGAAAATATAAAATACAAGGGTGGAAAAGCAGAATACCAAAGGGAAAAGGAACAAAACCAAGTGATGTAGTGAGCCACACAGTGTACCCAGGCTCCAGGCAGGGGCAGGCCCAGCTACTGGCTAGGCCTCCTGACCACACACATTCTGAAATACTCTCTACCTTCACTTACTGTCTCAGCATTTTCTGGAGTTTTTAAGTGTTTTGGCTTAATTTTTTTTTCTTGAGACAGAGTCTCACTCTGTTGCCCTGGGTAGAGTGCCATGGCATCATAGCTCACAGCAACCTCAAATTCCAGCTCAAGCAATCCTCCTGCCTCAGCCTCCCAAGTAGCTAGGACTACAGGCACCCTCCACATACCCAACTAGTTTTAGAGATGGAGTCTCATTCTTGCTCAGGCTAGTCTTGAACTCCTGAGCTCAGGTGATCCACCCGCCTCAGCCTCCCAGAGTTAGCTTAAATTTTTTATAATCAAAATGCACACAATGAGCTTCCTCTCACTTGCCTTTTATCTAGCCCCAAAGGCACCATAAAAGGAAAATCCCCCAGGTCCTGGCGGGGCTTGGAGAGTGGCCATGCCGCCCCCTGGTGCCCATGCAGGGAAGTACGGGTCTCACCGCTCAATCACTCTCCGCTGTGTGAGCACAGGTCTGGGATCTCCAGGTCACTGGCCCAGACTTGGAGGATCTGAGAGGTCTAGAATTCAGGCAAGGAAAACTGGCAAGTTGCAGATCAATAAATAGACACCAGAGTATACAGGGCATTATTAAAACTCAGAAGAGGAAGAAAACAGTCTAAGCCAGGAACACCGACTCTTATTCATGGGTTTTATAGAATTTGTACCACCCTGAAACCATCCCATATGTACCATCCCATAGCAGCCACAGAATCAAGCCCTGAGCGTCCTCCCTGTGCAAGACCTGGCCCCTCACAGCTCTCAGAGTACCTTCTATGCATAACATGCAAACCCCAAATTGGACCTTCTGTGCATCTATCTGTTCATGGGCACGTCAGGTGCATGACCAGCCCAGCTCTCCTGCAGGCTGGAGGGGCTCCAGCTGGTGCCTGCTGTTGTGGTTGTGCCACACAAGTCACCAAGATACACATTAGGATTAGGGGTACACACAACTTTCCCCAGGAGCAGTGTTCACTAGTTCAGTGTTCCCCGTGACTGTACAGAACCAAGTACCTCAAATCACAAGAATCAACTGTATTTTTATTCTGGCCTTCTAGGAGAAAAATGTAAGTCTAAGTCATACTATGTGAATATTTACCTTCTGAAGTAAACTTATTAGCTCCTATTGACCCTAGAACTGACTTAATTCAGTGTTTTCAGAAAATCTATAACTGAGAAAAGACTTTACAAGCTATAAAGAAGTAAACATGAAATACCATTTCTGTCTTCACCTCTTAGACATGACAGTGCTACCTGTCATTAATTTCACATATTTAATCTGCATGTTATTTTGCTATTATCTGTTTTTCACAGAGTAAAAGCTACCATGAGTCTGTGTGAATCAGAATTGCATGGAAAACCCAATTATTTACCAGGTACTTTTTAAAATTCTCTATCCCACCTTTTCCAGATGGGTAAAATATGCTTTTGGCCTTCAGAAAGCTGTCCCTGCCCTGTGGGAGCCCTGGTGTATTCCATGTAAGCCCACTGGAGAGCTATTGGGTCCATACTGCCAGGACAGAGGCTGGCATGGGTTCCCCTCTGTGCTTCTGAGGAACCTGAGTCACATCTTGCCCAGACCTTCATCTTCCCCTCTAATCCCAACAGGAAGGAGCTGCGGAGAAAACAGCATGTTGGTATTCAGGGCACAAACAGATGCCAGCCACTGGGCCCAGGTTCCTGCCAGGGCCCCCTGCCTGTGCCTTGGGGGTGGCCCCAACCTCATCCTTGACCCCAGGAGGGCAGGAGGGTAAGTGGTGCCAGCTGCCTCTCTGCCCCAGTCCCTCCCTAGGTCACTGTGGAGTGAAGATGGGGGGCTTTGAAAAGAAAGACCAAATGGAAGGTGGCCTCCATGCTGTTCCTTCCAGCAAGCCTAACAAGTAAACCTCAGACTCTGCAGAACTCTATGGAGACTTCCCAGAAGATCCCAGCAGCTTCCCAGCTGGGAAGTCCCACTCATCCCATAGAACTGACCCCAGGGAGCAGCTATTGAGGGAAGGGAGGATACCTCTGGGCCCTGGTCCAGCTGCCAAGACCCTAGAACTCGCCCCTATCTGTCTCCTGGACACTGGGTCACTTGTACCCATAATGAGCTCACCTCTGCTGCACACCCTTCTCACTCCCCACATCCTGACAGCCTCAGCCAGAGCCTCACCCACCCTGCTGGCTGCCCCAGATGAGTATCACATACTCCTCTGCCCTATGTTCACTACCTCCTCCTCATACCAGTGACAGTTCTGATGCCGCATGGTGTTACGTTGTTCAACAACACAGCCTGGTCACAGGAACTGCTGGAGATGGAACACTCTGCTTTTTATTTCAATTGAACTTGTCGTGCCACACCAGCATTAACAGTGACGGGTGTAGCATAGTTTGCACCGACCAGCACTAACAACTGGTATGGCACAATTTGCGCCCACTAGCACTAACTGTGACTAGTGTGGATGCTGTGCCCATGCACAGGCCTCACAGAGAAACCTCGCTGCAGGCAGAGTAGGCAGTGTGCCACTTCCTCCTCCTCCCTACGGATCCCCCCAACCCTGTCCTTGAAGGGCCAGGGGAGTAAAGAACATGAAACCCAGGTGCTGGCACTTGGCAGTTGCCTACCGGGGCCACTGAGTGAGCAAGGAGGGCCAGGGTAGCATGAGACCCAGCCCATAGCAGTGAGCCAGTGTTCTCCTGATTTGATATTCTTTCTTAGAAACCCCACCCAAGAAGTGGGACCCACTGTCTCCTGCCATGGTCTAAGGAGCACAATCTCTCTGCAGGAACAGAGAAGACAGGGAGCAGGAAAGACCACGCAGCTCCTCTGTAGTGAGGAGCCTGAGGGAGACACACACACCCCACAGCCACTGTGAGCTGCCAGGACCCACAAGGCACCTGGACTGGGTGGTGGGAAAACATGGTAAGGGTGTCGAGCTGAAGCTGCAGGCCAGCAAGAGTGACCTGCTGCCTGTGCGCCCCGCACCTCATGGCTCCTGCCTGTCTTACCCCAATGTTCGGGGCACTTTCAATGCTGGAGGCACCGCCACATTCAGGAGTCTGCCCATCCCTCAGCCACCCAGCCAGCCGCTCAGCGCTTGTTCTAGCCGGGTGAACAGGCCTTTGCTGGACATCCATGAGGGCAAGGAACTCCCTCTCAACCGCCACTACCCCCAAGGGAGTATGGAGAAGCAGCTCCCTCAGCCTGGAGCCCAGTGTTTCCCCGTGGGGGGCTGCTCCACTGCAGCTGCACACCTGCAGAGTGTACAGGTAGCCCCAGATGGCTTGTGCCATCCAGCATTCTCACTGGACATGCCCATCAAGACGGAGAATGACTCTGAGGACACAGCAGATGGCTACATGCCCAGTCAGGCATGGCTGGGGACCAGTGACGTGGCCAAAAGTCACCTGGTCACTTTCCCTACCAGGATGCACCTGAAAACAGAGCCAGACTCCAGGTGCCTGGTGTACACGCCACACCTGGGCCCCGGTCAGACCCCTGTTGGAGCTGGCGGGGAGCTGGTCTCTTTCTACCCCACATGCTGTGCCTGCCTAGAACACGTGCATGACTTGCCCCAGCAGGGGCCTCCCTGCCACCACAGTGTGCTGGGCCGAGGTGCGCACCAAATCCCAGCTTGGAGCTGTACTTGCAAAGCTGCCGGAGCCACTCTTGTGGTCAAGCGTGAGCCCCTAGACTCACCCCAGTGGGCCACTCAGAGCCAGGGGGTAGTGCCCAGGGTGTTCCCCAAAGGTGCCCCCTATGCTGCCCAGAGCCCCTGAACACAGCTTCCTGCAGTAGCACTGCAGCCCCTGCACATGTTCACAGCCACCCTCACCCTTGGGGTGCCTCTGTACCATGGTGGAGCACCTGAGGGAGTCTTTGTGGGTTTGGGGTTTTTTATTTTTTTAATGAGACAAGTTCTCACTTTGTTGCATAGGCGTGTGGGCAGTGACATGATCATAGCTCACTGCAGCCTCTTGGACTCAAAAGATCTTCCTGCCTCAGCCTCAGAGTAGCTGGGACTACAGGCACCACCACATCTGGCTAATCAGAGCCTTTTAAAAGGAACATTTAAAAGGACTGTACATGTACAGTCTTGCACATGTACAAACCTTCTCTCTGTGCAGCACATGCAATTATGTATTCTGAATTTTATGTACCACAGTGAAAGTTCCTAAATGCCATCTAGTCTTTTTTTTTTCTTTTCTTTTTTTTTTTTTTTGAGACAGAGCCTCAAGCTGTCGCCCTGGATAGAATGCCATGGCATCACAGCTCACAGCAACCTCCAACTCCTGGGCTTAAGTGATTCTCTTGCCTCAGCCTCCCAAGTAGCTGGGACTACAGGCACCCACCACAATGCCCAGCTATTTTTTTGGTTGTAGTTGTCATTGTTGTTTGACAGGCCCGGGCTGGATTCGAAACCGCCAGCTCTGGTGTATGTGGCTGGCGCCTTAGCCACTTGAGCTACTGGTGCTGAACCCTGTCTAGTCTTAAGTCCATTCAAACTGGACAGCATTTCTCGCTGAAGAATCAAAATCTTTAAGAAGGTGGTCAACAGTGGGAGCACCCCATGGCTGGACAGGATTCCAGGCCCCAGGGGACAGTGAGCACCCAGCCCGCTGGCCACATGTCCATGGTCAGGAAAACTGTCTGATGCTGTCCCATTTTGGCCCTCTGGAACTCACCCTCAGCTCCGGCCTGTGCAGTGCAGTTGGCGCGCCCTCTGGAACCCACCCCCAGCTCCGGCCTGTGCAGTGCAGATGGGCTCCCAGCTTGGTGGGGAGCACCAAGGGGTGCACAGAAACTTAGGATGAAACCTTCTGAGCAGAAGACGCCAAGAAGGTCCCCAACAGAAGAGACTGTCAGGGCTGGCTGGGTCCTGCACTGTGCTACATCATTGGCAAGTGTCCTGCAGCACCGGGACAGAGTTCACAGCCACAATGGAATGGAATTTGGCAGGCTAAGATTCTGTTCCTTCTGGAACTCTCTTTGGTGTCCTTGGGTGGCCTCTAAAGTCAGCTACCACTAACCTATCTCTCGGCATGTCATGTAACACAGTGTTCGTGTAGTCTAAGTTTGGAAGTACAGAGAAATACAAATGCAGAGGAGAGAAGTGGGAAATCAAGTTGTCTGTGGAGGCTGTCTTACTTGCTGGCTGTCTCTATAGTTCATTCAAATGAGGATTCAAATATTCAGCCCAGAAGAATTATTAGAGACAAGAAAAAGGCAGAGAGGAAGCATCTTTTTTTTTTTTAATTGTAAAGGCAATACTTTCTGATTGTAGGAAATTTGATTACAAAGATATAAATCAGAAAATGAAAGTCACCACAGTCCATCCAGATATAACTTATAGCTGATACAGGTCAGGCTACCTCCATAGTGTGGCTTAGGCCAAAGGCCCCACCTGATAGTGCAAAGTAGTCCAGAGCCTGACATTAGGGTATAGAAATAACCACCTTGCAGGAGGAAGCTACAGCAGTGTACTCTGGGACCCTGCTGCAGCAGGGACACCTGTGCTGGGGACCTCCCCCTTAGGGAAAACACCATCTTCCCCCCAAAGTTACTTCTGTTTGGGAGTCTAAGGAGTGGCAGGAGCCCACTGGGCAAGGAAGTCATGCTCTACTACTTAAAACATTCTGCCTTCAGTGTAGACTTTCTCTCTCCTGTGGCTCTGGAGTGTCAGTGTTCACCCTTTGGTTTAATGCCAATACCATTGCTAAATGCACATTTGCTGTGTCAAAACTCTGGTTCAGTTGGCAGGGATGGGTATCTGGACACTTAGGCACACTCTGCTGTGCACGTGCCCCTTACTGCCCTGTTCTTAGGAAAAGTCACTCCCATGGAGCAAGGAAGGACCTGATGATCTTCTCCTAGAACTGAAGAGAAAGGACAACCACTTGAGCCCAGGGTCCAGGTCACTCCTGTCCACCCAGGGATTGTTCCATCCCAGCCGAGATCACAGGGGCCTTTCAAAGGTGATCTTGGTGCTGTGCTTCCATGGGCATGAGACCTGCTAAAGACCTCCACTTCCACTTTACCTGTTGCCTGAAGTCATAATAGCAGCAGCCACCTAGAGACAAGCCCTCTATGGGCACCACCCCCCTGGAGGGACCAGCCTCCCAAAGACCACTCTCCTATAGGAAACAGGCTTCCATGGGCACGTGACTCCTGTGGGGATCAGCCATCTGCATCCCATGCTCCCCCAAGCTGATGCAGAGTCCCCCCTTTATAATTCTTGCACTGATTACAGCACACCTCTGCTCTCTGGGCATTTGTGGATTTAGTCCAGTAGGCAAGGGATCTAACTTCAGACTCTTCCTCCTTTCTGTTGGAACCAAATGTCCAGCTCCTGATCACGGACGGCTCTGTAATCAGCAGACCTGCGGTGTCCTTCAGAAGTTCTCAGCAGCAGGTGAGGCTCCTGGAACCCCCTCCTGGGGGTGTGCCCGCCTCCTCCCTCCTCAGCATCTTTCAGCTGAAGCATCACCTGCATCCCTGAGAGTGGCCCCTACCCTTCCTGTCTCAGCCATAGAGAGGCGCATGTGCCCGAGTATGCAGTAACATGTCACAAGTGTCCTGGACCCAGAGGGGGAAAACTGGGAAAAACACCAGACCCAGAAGACACCATCCAGAGACATCCTGGCATGTTTGCTGACTGTACCCAGACCCCCTGAATGCCATCACGGGAGCCCTGGAAGCATAGACTATGGCCTCTGTCCTAAGACCACTCCACCAAGTCCTGCTCCTCACCCCCTTCAGATGTGCCCACCCTCAGGCATGCTGTGTTGAGGCTCAACTCAGTGCCTGGCATCAGCTCTGCAGGTTTTGCATGCTGACTTGCCACCAGGCTGTGGTGTATCCTGTGCCAGCACTGTGTCCTAGGTCCCTTCTTCGGTGGCAAAAAAAAAAAAATCCTAGGTCAACATTTTTGTCATTTCATGACCACGACCCTCCTGAAAAGATAATGGAATGAAGAAGGTGCAAATGTGGTAATTTCTGTTATAAAATGTCATTATTAATACTAATTATAGGCTTATGTTTTACTTTTGCATGTAGCTTTTGCCTATATATCTAAAAAAGTATTAAAATCAAATATAATGTGGGAATGAGATGAAGGGGAGGAGGATAAACAAATTATATTTTTGCAGTTTCTACTAGAAAAAAAGTTTTCAATATCTAGACTGACTTGTTGCATTTTTCAAACTGGTGTGCCATAAATGTAAGTTTTTCTACTGTTTTCTCAGTGCCTTTCCAAAGAGCTGTCAAATCTATTTCTTATATTGTGGTTTGTATGAAATTTACAATATTTATGTAAAATACATGACATGCAGTAGCGTTTGTATAGTAGTGTTTGGTATAGATGGAAATGTCTACTTGATTTTCCAAATGAAGTCACTTTTATTTCCTTTAAGTGCACGTTGCTTAATTTGCATCCTAAGACAGCCCTTCACCACTAAAATAGAAGGCAGTAATAAAAAGAAGGAACCCTCTAGAGCTGAAAGGATGGATGGATGGAGCAGGAGGATGAGGAAGCCACCTGGCCACCTCCTTGCTTCAGACCCTATCTAGGAGACTAGGGCACCCATCTGGGTGCTCTCAGGACACCCTAGACCTGATTTGTCCTAGAAGAGGTGAGGAAGGCAGAGCTGAGCACACTGGGAGTGCAGTGCACATGGGCACATGGGAAGGGTACAGGAGTCAGCACCTGCGCAGAGTCCCCTCCTGGGCTGTAGGAAGTCTGAATTTGCCCCTGTGGTGGTGATGGCAACCTTGCCTTCTCTGCAAGCTGCAGGTCACTGTCACCAAAACTGTCCTAGTGATATCCTGGTTGCTGCCCTGAGAATCCCACGTCCTCCCAGAAGAGAATCCATCTGCTGGGCTAACCCAGCTGCTCATGCCCTCGTGGCCCCTACCTTGGCCTGAGCTGGTCTCCTTTCTTTGACCTCATTTCCAGAGAGTTTGCTTATTTTCACTCCATCACATGAATCTTCCATCCTGGTCTGGCTCCTGCTGAGACGTGTGGGGCCATGCATATACATGGAGCTGGCACATGGCTTCATTTTACCAAGTGCTGCTTCATCCTCCTCCAAACAGCAAGAGCATCTATGTAGGTTCACCTGCATTGCCTTTCTTCCTTTGGAAGCTGCCATTCTGTTTCTTTTTCTATATGGCTATCCTTAATGTGCACATCAACAAAGCCTGAGCTGGAGCTAATCAGGATTTCTATCCTCCTAGAATAAGGCCAGGATTTCAGATACTCCAGCACTTTCCCTGCTCCCCCACCCACAGTTTGCTCCCGTTAAGGCTAAGAAGGGAGGAAGGGTTAAACCAAGGTGAAGTGCAGAACTAAGCTGTGCATTCTTGCGGCCTTCCCACTCTCAGGACTCTGGCAGAGCTGGGCAAACCTGGACATCCCCAGCACTCCAGAGTTGTTTGCTTGTTTCACTCGTCCACCCTTTCACTGAGGATCTACTCCTTTGAGCATCTGAACTTGTACACAAGTCTCAGACTCTACACCCCAACTGCTGAGAGACAGCTTCATCCTCCCTCTTGCTTGGATGTAGAATTCCAACACCTCCCCACCCCTCAATCCCCCCACGACAGACAGTGACCTTCTGCTTTTTGCTCCTGATCATTTCCTTGCTGGCTATGAATCCCCTGTGCTATAGTCACCCAATATTATTATGTGTTTCATAGGAGGCTTTTCAATCATTTGGTCTGCCAAAAACATAAGTCAAGAAAGATTTTTAATGTTTTGTTTCTTTTCAGTCGTAAAGAAAAATAAATTTTCTTTAATACAGTAGCCTATCTCCAACCTACATGGTTGATTGAGGAACTCTGGGGTCTCAGCATCCAAATTCAGTACCAGACATTTGACAGTATAAGTCTCTATTCCATACTATTAAATATTGCTATATTTTGAAGTAATTGTCCTAAAATGTCTTTGTGGTTATAATTTTAAATATAATTTTTACTTTTTACTTTTTTAAACACTATTTTCTTGCTCAACTTGTTGCTAATTTGCAGAAATTAGAAGGTAAAGTTAAAGTAATAAAGCTAAGAGTCAGCCAACTGCTCTTTGTCAGCTGATCCCCAGTTGTGGCTTCCGCTGGTTTATGGGGCAACAGTGGGGAGCGGGGAGCCCCACATCTCCGCCTCCCTCTCCCCAACCTGTGCCTGGGTGTGTGTGACCGGCCGGCCCAGCCCTGGGGCAGGGACTCCCCTCACCACCCGTCACTGGCCCCGGGGGCAGGGGACTCCCCCAACGGGGACTCCCACAACCCCGCTCGCAGGTCACTGGGCACCCCCTCCGCGGACAGCCGACTCCACAGCCCCGCCCCGGAGCCCCGCCCCGGGGCCCCGCCCCTCTGGCCTGGTCGCCGGAAGAGGCCGTGCCCGTGCGCGGCTCACTTCCGGTCGCGGCCCTGGATGCCGGAACTGCGCTGAAGGTGAGGCGCCCCGGGCCATGGGCGGTGGTCGCCGTCCGCGATTTCTCGCTCCCTGTCCCTGGCTTCCGAGGTGTCGGGGGGGTCGCCAGGGAGGAGCAGAATTTGCTGGCAGAGGAGCCGCTGTGCCATTCGGGTCCCGGTGCACACGGAACCCCTGAACCTGCGTCCTCCTTCCCCCCTCCGCCGTGTCCCCGTCTCCCTTGTGCCCCCTTCCCTGTGTACCCCTCTCTCTCCTGTCCCCCTCCCCGGGGATCCCCCTGCCTCCTGTCCCCTTCTCCCTTGTGCGCCTCTTCACCGTGCTCTCCCTCCCTCCTGCCCGCGCTCCCGGGACCCCCTTCGCCCCGTGTCCACACCGTGCCCATATCCCCCTTCCGTCCCTCCTCCTCCGTACCCCACCCCTGCTTTAGTTCTTGCCTCATGCCAGTGTCCCCCTGGTGGCACTGCTGTGCCAGCGCTGGGCCCAGGCGGCCAGAACAACCCCGAAAGGGCTGAACGTGGGTGTGTTAATGGCCTAGGAGTCCCCGTTTGCTCTTGTGGCTGGAAATCGGACCGTCCTTGGTCTGGGATGGAAGCGGCTCTTCCGTGTGTTCCTCACTCGGTCGGATTGTCCCCTTCCCCGCGTGCGAGTGGGGTCCGCTGTTCTGACTCCGAGGAGCGCTGTCCGCCCTGCCGGCTTTCTCTAGGAATTTGGCTTTGCTGCAGCTTCACCCAGAAAAGACAGTCTGAGAGCAGGACACTTGACTCCGGCCTCCAGACAGGTCAGGGGACCTTGCTGTGCAGGAGCAAAATGGTTGGACCTCCCCTTCTTGGTTGTGATCCGGCTTTCTTATCAAAATACGGGGGTTTGTGTCAGTGGAAATGCTGGGGATAACATGTCAGCAAAATAAGAGAGAAGTACATGCAAGCACAACCCCACACATGCAGCATGCAGTGGATGTCCCCCTAGAAATCAAAGAAGGAACTGAGGGAAAACTAGGCCTGTCAGAAGCAGCTGTCCTTGGATGGTGGGATTTAGAGTAGTTGCCTCTGGCATCTTTGTCTTAAGTCCCGTCTGGATTTTCTACATTGGTGTACATAATGTTGTGATCATAGACATAAAGAGGAAGGACAGATGGTGGTTGCAGTACAATTGCATTGGAAAGCAGTGGAAATAAGAGAGATCGTGCATAGACAGGGAGGAATTATTTTGCAGAAATCCACCAGGGGCAATATTTTTCTGAAAGTATGTAGGAATGGGGAAAAGTGAAAAATGTGGGGAAAAGATGGGTCCTTTTGTATCTGTGAAAAACCGAATAGCCGAAATGAAAGGGGATGAACAATTTTGAGTGCCCTCATTTGCCTGATGCTCACCAAATAGCCCTCTTAGCTCCGTGACTGGGATAATGATGGGGTCAAGATGAAGGCATTTGAGCCAGGTCTGAGCATCTATGCTCTGTATACAGTACATGAGTAAAATAGGCCATATAAGACCCCCATCTCTAAAAATAGCTGGGCATCATGGTAGGCACGCATAGTCCCACCTACTAGGGAAGCTGAGGCAAGAGAATCAATCACTTGAGCCCAAGAGTTTGAGGTTGCTATGAGCAATGACGCTATGGCACTCTACTGAGGGCAACAAAATGAGACTTGATGTCTCAAGAAAAAAGAAAAGTAGGACATATACTTTGTTTTCGAGGGCTGTTATACAAAATTCCATTTCCTATTTTTTTACGTAAGATAGTAGTGATTTTTCCTGGTAATCACAGGACTTGGGCCAGGACATCAGCCGTGGTTGCCTCAGAGAGGTGAGATGTCTGCTATGCTAGTGTATCTTGTCCTTACTGAGGATCCTGGTGTGGCTCTCCACAGTCATGGCCAAGGGTGAGGGGAAGGCTCCAGAAATGAGAAATTCTATCTAGGGGAGAGAAGTGCCTTAGAGCAGAGATTGACATCTAACGTGGTGAGTGGTCTGGGATATGCTCTGTTTGTTCATATCCCTCATGCTGTGAAATGCCCCTGCTTCTCCACTTAAAGGTAAAACCTCCCCATATTTAAGTTCTGGAGTTTTGCATATCTTATTAAGGAGTTCCTAACCCTGGTTCAGTTTTCTTTTGAGTGTACTGGATTAATGGTCTTCTCAAGTACTCTCGTACTTTTTTTATGATCAGCTGACTGTTGGGGGAGTGTTTATACCTAGCATTCCCCCTCCCTAATCTCCTCCCCCTTACTTGTACACAGGATATCTCTAGCATGACAGGCACAGGGATTCCACCTGCTTTTTGACCATGAAGGAGACAGACCGTGAGGCTGTTGCAACAGCAGTCCAAAGGGTTGCTGGGATGCTTCAACGCCCAGACCAGCTGGACAAAGTGGAGCAGTATCGCAGAAGAGAAGCTCGGAAGAAGGCCTCCGTGGAGGCTAGATTGAAGGTAAGAGACCAGAGTGATCACCTCGCTCATTCCCAGAAAGGGCACAGCCATTTGTCTTGAGTTTTGGGTTCCTGCTTGACATCCTTATGATGATTCTGCTAAATTAGACTTTGATATGGAAGGAGGCAGAGCTGAAATTTACTCTTACTTAGCAGTCCCTTTCAATAGTGTATTAGTAGTCAGAAGATATACGAAGACAACTGTGGGACTTTTGAGAACACCAAAGAATAATCTCTTCAGCATTCTGAAAGTGTCCATCTAGCTTTTTATTATTTTATTTTATTATTTTATCTTGTTTTAGAAATAGGTTCTTGCTCTGTCACCCAGGCTGGAGTGCAGTGGAGTCACAATAGCTCACTGCAGGCTTTAACTCCTGGGTTTCAAGCTGTCCTGTCTCAGGTTTCCAAGTAGCTGAGACTACAGATGTGTGCTACCATGCCCAGCTAATTTTCTTTTTTTTTTTAATTCGAGACAGAGTCTCACTATGTCACCATCGGTAGAGTGACCGTGGCATCACAGTTCCCAGCAACCTGAAACTCTTGGGCTTAAGCAAGTCTCAGCCTCCCAAGTAGCTGGGACTATAGGCACCTGCCACAACCACTGGCTATTTTTTTTTTTTTTTTTTTTGGTTACAGTTGTCATTATTGTTTTAGCTGGCCTGGGCTGAGTTCAAACCCATCAGCCTCAGTGTATGTGGCTGGCGCCCTACCTACTGAGCTACGGGCACTGCCCCTCGCTCATTTAAAAAAACATTTTTTTTTTTAAAGATTGGGGTCTCACTATGTTGCCCAGAGTGGTCCTGAACTCCTGGCATCAAGCAGTCCTCCCTTGTCAACCTCCCAAAGTGCTGGAATTATAGGCATGAGCTACCATGCTGGCCCCATTCAACTTTTTAAAGAGTCTTAAAAAGACTCTACTCTTATTTTTTTTTCCTTTAGTTTTGAGACAGAGTCTCACTATGTCACCCTTGATAGAGTGTCATGGCGTCACAGCTCTCAGCAACCTCAAACTCATGGGCTTAAGCGATTCTCTTGCCTAAGCCTCCCAAGTAGCTGGGACTATAAGCACCTGCTACAACGACCGGCTATTTTTGTTGTTGTTGTCATTGTTGTTTAGCAGGCCTGGGCCGGGTTCGAATCTGCTATCCCTGGTGCTTATGGCTGGCGCCCTAACCACTGAGCTGCAGGCACTGAACCATGCTCTTACTTTATTTAAAGTTCTTATGCAGGGAGACATCATCTTCCAGTTCTTCACCAAAATGACGAACATAAAGGGAAAGAGGAGAGGCACCCGATACATGTTCTCTTGGCCTTGTAGAAAACATGGAGTTGTTCCTTTGGCCACATATTTACAAATCTATGAGGAAGGTGATATTGTAGACATCAAGGGATTAGGTACTGTTCAAAAAGGTATGCCATACAAATACTACAAGGGCAAAACTAGAGGAGTCTACAACGTCACCCAGCATGCTGCTGGCATTGTTGTAAACAAACAAGGGCAAGATTCTTGCCAAAAGAATATACGTTTGTATTGCGCATGTTAAGAACTCGAAGAGTCAAGCTAGCTTCCTAAAAGGTGTGAAGGAAAATGATCAGAAAAGGAGGGAAGCTAGAGAGAAAGGTACCTGGGTTCAACTGAAGCGCCAGCCTGCTCCACCCAGAGACCACACTTTGTGAGAACCAAGGGGAAGGAGCCTGAGCTCCTGGAACCTATTCCCTATGAATTCATGGCATAATAGACGTACAGTGTAGCATGCAGGGGAACCAAAAGAACCAGGTGAGGGAGTATAAGGTGCTGGGGCCTGTTCCCTATGAATTCATGGCATAATAGTCATTAAAAATAAAAGGCTACTGTAAAATAAAAAAAGAAAGATAGATAGAAAGCTTTTTTACAGAGTACCAGTAAAGAGCATTTTGTTTAGCTCAATTTAAAACATGCTATCATGGGTTAACTGTATGCTGAGCATTATGGTGGCCCTGGGGCAGGCAGGAGGAAGAGAATTAAACATGTTTATTAAGTGTATGTTTATTATGTGTGAGTGAGAGAAGAAAATAATTCTTTCTCAGGGTATTTTACTATTTGGATTGTCTTTCAACTTGTTGATATGAAGAGGTGAAATTTTTATTAAAATACGCATGTTCAGTATAATTATAGAATGTTAAAGCTACAACCTGCTCAAATTGACATGCAGCAGAATCGTTTTGGGGATTAAGGGAATGCCTTTGAGGAAAATTCATTCTCACCAACAGGGTAGTTGAGTTCACCTCTCCACTTGAAAACAGTATTAGCAGATAGGTAACAGCTGGTCTGATGGGACAGGACAAGGATCTTTCAGTTGTGTTGATGACATGTCCAGAGATGTCATCTGGACTACATCTTTTGGACTACTTTGAGACAACAGGTTAATAATTTAAAAACAGTTTGGGCCAGGCACAGTGGCTCACACCTATTATCCTAGCACTCTGGGAGGCCAAGGCTGGTGAATTGCTTGGATTCAGGAGTTCAAGACCAGCTTGAGCAGTAGCCAGACCCTGTCCCTACTAAAAATAGGAAAACAAGCCAGGTTTTGTGGTGCCTGTCTTCCCAGCTACTTGGGAGGCTAAGGCAGGATAATCACTTGAGCCCAGCTGTGAGGGAGGCTGACTCTGTGGCACTCTAACATGGGCAACAGAGTGACTCTGTCTCAAAAAATAATAATAAACAATTTGGACTTGCTACATTTTTAGCCTGCATTTTTATTTTTATCTTTCAAAAAACTTGTGAGATTAACTAATGATGATCAGTAGTGACTTAGAAACCTTGAGTGGTCTGTTATGATAGTTTCCTGTTTCTAAACACACATTGGATCCCTGGTAGGAGGTGTTCCCTTACATCCATTGTGTTGCCTGATCTTTTCCTCCTTGCCCGCTCCCTTTGTGCAGATTGCTGGGTGGTGTTCTAGCTGCCCTCGGAGCCAGTCTGCTTCTTGGAAGGGCTAGGGTCGGTGCATCTGCCTCTGAGCCAAATCTGGTTCTGGCTGAGCAGCAGCTCCAGCCCCTCAAGCTAAGGAAAGAAACAGTTTCTCTGCCTAGATAAAAGCCATTTAGAAACTGAAGGATGCCTAAGAAGAATGTAGGCAGCATCCTAAAGACATCATTTCAGTGTGGGCACGGGCCCAAGGCAGGCCCACAGTGGCCTCACTATCCCCAGGTGTGAGGTTGGGTGGGGGTGTCGTGAAGTGTTCTCAGCAAACCTTTGAAATGCATCATTGTTCTGTTCCCAGGCAGTAAGGAAAAAACGGAAGAAAAGTTACCCTGTGCATCAATTAAGTCCTTCTTAATTTTATTTTCTTTTTTTCTGAGTCTTGACTCTTTCTTGTTACTCAGTGACTCTTTTCTGACTAGCCGCTGGGGAAGGTCTGTTCTGTAGGGAGCAGTTGTAGCTCTTCTCACCTGCGTGTGTCCCCTCAGGCTGCAATACAGTCGCAGTTGGATGGGGTGCGCATGGGCCTCAGCCAGCTCCACAATGCGCTGAATGATGTTGGGGACATCCAGCAGTCGCTTGCTGACGTCAGCAAGGACTGGAGGCAGAGCATCAACACCATCGAGAGCCTCAGGGACGTGAAGGATGCTGTGGTGCAGCACAGCCAGCTCGCTGCCGCTGTGGAGAATCTCAAGAACATCTTCTCAGGTAACAGGCAGGCAGTTGGCATGGTGGTGGGAAATCTGTCCTGACAGCCTTACGGAACACAGCCTGGGCTCACACTGGTTTTCCTCTGTCCAATAGAGCTCTATGGACATAGAGAGGCAGTTTCCGTGTTTGTTGACCTGTCTTAGTCTGGATGGAAAGTCTGATTTCTGCCTGCTCTGTGTCTTCTGAACCTGGGTGGAAGTGATTGGCTGAGCACGTAGAGCATGCTTCCAGAGCACTGCAGTTCTGCGTCCCCAGGAGAGCGTCACTCCCACACCGCACTGTGGAGAAGGAAGGGTCTGTGATCAGGGGAGAAGCAGCCCTGTGGATGAGACAGAGTGATCACCTCCTGATCACTTTTTCCTCTGGGATCTGGGGTGGTGTTCACACAGCCTCATACTCGTCTTCCACCTTCCAGAGGCTGTCCCTCCCCTTGGTCCCCTCTCTCTGTCAGGGACACCAGCATCCTTTGGCAGAAGCCTTGCTTGGTCTAACTCCTTCCCTGTCTTTGTCCCAGTTTCTGGTCTCTTGGCAATTTCTCTCCATCCCTATGCTGATGGTCACTATTACACACCTCCCTCCCCAGAATTTCATGTCAGTAGCGACCACAGGCCTCTGGATCCTTAGACTCACTCCAAACTGGCCATAGTTGTTCCATCTGTAACTCTGAAGCCAAACCCTGCTTAGCTCCTGAGTCCAGTGATTGGGCACAGTGGACTCTGCTAATGCTTGCAGCTGCAGCATTGTTGAATGCCTTGGACCACTGCTCTGTGCCTGCCTTCTTCCAAGGGCATGGTGTGTGGGGCCACGTGTGGGCCCACGGTCCGTGTCTCTCTGCAGTGTGTGCTCACGAAGCTGCTCCTCTTGGTGACCCTTCACTGCCTGGAATCAGAACAGAGTCCCTGCACTTAGGTCTCCTCTGTGACTTTCAACTAGCATCTCTTTTGCTATTTCCCTCCTCCTATAATTTTCTCTTGAATCACTATATTTCCTTTCAGTCTTGTAAGACCAATACCTGATGACCAAAATGTTACATTACCAGAACTAATGTATTTTCCATAGCAGTTGAAAATAATTTTCTTCCCTTGGTGAACAGATGAGTCTATTTTACATACATAGTTTCTGTTTGGGGTAGGTTTTCACTTAGAAGAGTGGTTGTTTGGTTCCCTTCAGACTGTCCTTGTTGCTGATAATTCAGTAATGCTGTGCACACAACCCCCTCGTTATTGTGATAAAATGTATTAATACATAACAAAATTTGCAGTTTTACTGATTTTTAAGTATACAGTTCAGTGGTAATTAAACACATTCGTATTGTGCAACCATCACCAACATCCATCTCTGCAAGTCTTCATCTTGCAGAAAGGGAAGTCTGTACCCAGTATAGACCCCTTTCCCTCCATGCTGCTCTCTGTCTCTGTGGCTGTTCTGGTGCCCCATGTAAGTAGAGTCACACAGCATTTGTTGTTTGTGAGTTGCTCACTTCACTGAGCATAATGTCGTTAAGGTCACTTGTGTTGAAGTATGTGTGCAGATGCTTTTTTTTCTTTCTTTTTAATGTTTTGATATCTGTCTTTTTTTTTTTTTATTGTTGGGGATTCATTGAGGGTACAAGAAACCAAGTTTTACTGATTGCATTTGTTAGATAAAGTCCCTCTTAATTGTGCCTTGCCCCCAAAAGGTATGACGGCCCCACCCGCCTCTCTCCTTCCCTCTCTCTGCTCTTCCATTCCTCCACCCCCTTCCCTCCTTTTCTCTCTCTCTCTGCTCTCCCCTTCCCCCACCCCCACCGTATCATTAATTGTCCTCATAACAAAATTTTGTTGTTGCAGTTGCCATGGCAGTCTTCTTCATGAAGTCTTTCCCCAGGTCAATATCTTCCAGTGTTTTTCCTATGCTTTCTTTGAGGATTTTTATTGTTTCATGCCTTAAATTTAAGTCCTTTATCCATCTGGAATCAATTTTTGTGTGTGGAGAAAGGTATAGGTCCAGTTTTAGCCTTTTACACGTGGATATCCAGTTCTCCCAGCACATTTATTGAATAGGGAGTCTTTCCCCCATTGTATGCTCCCATTTGGATGCCCTTTATTTCCTTGTCTTGCCTAATTGTATTGGCTAGAACTTCCAGCACTATGTTGAATAATAATGGCAATAGAGGACAACCTTGTCTGGTTCCAGTTCTAAAGTGGAAAAGCTTTCAGTTTTACTCCATTCAGTAAAATATTAGCCATGGGTTTGTCACAGATAGCTTCCATCAGTTTAAGAAATGTGCCACCTATGCCTAAACTCTTCAAAGTTCTAATTAGAAAAGGATGCTGGATTTTATCAAATGCTTTTTCTGCATCTATTGAGAGGATCATACGGTCTTTCTTTTTGCTTCTGTTAATACAGTGAATAATGTTTATGGATTTGTGTATGTTAAACCAGCCTTGCATTCCTGGGATGAAACCTACTTGATCATGATATATGACTTTTTTGACAATAAGTTATAATTTATTGGCTAGGATTCTGTTGAGAATTTTTGCATCTATATTATTAATGAAGTTGGTCTGAAGTTCTCCTTTTTAGTTGGGTCTTTTCCTAATTTGGTATCACAATGATGTTTGCTTTGTCGAACGGGTTGGGGAAGATTCCTTCCTCCTCAATTTTTTGTAATAATTTCTGCAGTATGGGAATAAGCTCTTATTTGAAGGTTTGATAGAATTCTGGTGTGAAGCCATCCGGACCAGGGCATTTTTTTGTTGGAAACTTTTGTGTTGTTTCTTTGATCTCAGTGCTTGAAATTGGCCTATTCAGGAGATCTATAATATCTGGACTAAATCTAGGAAGAGGGTGTGATTCCAAATATTGATCCATTTCCTTCTGGTAGTATTCAGAGATAATCTTTTGTATCTCTGTGGCATCTGTTATTCCTCCCTTATCAGTTCTGATTGAGGTTACTAGAGATTTTACTTTTCTGTTTCTAGTTAGTCTGGCCAAAAGTTTATCTATTTCATTTATTTTTTCAAAAAACCAATTCCTTGTTTCATTAATTTTCTGAATGATTCTTTTGTTTTCAATTTTATTAATCTCTGATTTAATTTTGGATATTTCTTTTCTTCTGCTGGGTTTAGGCTTAGATTGTTCTTCTTTTTCCAGTTCCATAAGATGGCTTATGAGATTGTAGATGTGTTCTCTTTCTGAAAGTTTTTTGGCTGTGGGAATCTAAAGCAATTAATTTTTCTCTCAGGACTGCTTTTGCTGCATCCCGCAGGTTTTGGTAGCTTGTGTCTTCATTGTTGTTATGCTCAAGTAAGTTGATTTCCTCTTTTATTTCTTCCTGTATCCAACTGTCGTTCAGCATAAGGTTGTTTAATTTCCATGCCTTTGTGTGGGGTTGAACAAAAGCTTTTGTTGGAGTTGAGTTCCACCTTTATTGTCTTGTGGTCTGAGAAGATACAAGGTGAAATTTCAATTCTTTTTATTCTGTTGAGTTTTGTTTTGTGTCCTAGGATATGATCAATTTTGGAGAATGTTCCATGGGGCAATGAGAAGAATGCATATTCTTTATCTTTAGGATAGAGTGTTGTATATACATCCATCAAGCACAGTTGTTCTAGGGTCTCATTTAAGTCCCTTATATTTTGTTTAATTTCTATTTAGAGGATCTTTCCCAGCTCTGTAAGAGGAGTGTTAAAGTCCCCTGTTATTATGGTGTTATAGGTTGTCATATTGCTCAGATTAAGTAAGGTCTGTTGCAAGAATCTGGGAGCATTTAAGTTGCATGCTTAGATATTTAGAATTGGAATGTCTTCTTCTTGTGTTTTCCCCTTAACCAATATGAAGTGACTGTCTTTGTCTTTTTTGACTTTAGTTGCTTTAAATCTACATGTATCTGAAAAGAAGATTGCAACTCCTTATTTTCTTCTGGATTCTATTTGCCTGAAAAATTGTCTTCCAACCCTTAACTCTGAGTTTTAATTTGTCTTTTGAGGCTAGCTGTGCTACCTGCAGACAGCGAATGTATGGCTTGTTTTTTAATCCAATCAGCTAATCTATGCCTCTTCTTTGGGGCATTCAAGCCATTGACATTTATTGGGATAATTGATAAGTGTGGTAGCTTTCTATTCATTTTGTTTTGTGACAGTCCATTGCTTAGTTTTGTCTTTTGCATCATTGTGGAAGCTAAGTTCTGTCCTTTAATTTCTGGGTGTTTACTTTGCTGGTGGTCCATTGTGACGGTCAGTGTGTGGAATGGGTTGAAGTATTTCCTGTACAGCTGGTCTTATTGTGGCAAATTTCTTCAGTGTTTGCATATCAGTAAAAGATTTGATTTCTCTGTCAGTTTTAAAACTTAGCTCAGCGGCATATAGAATTCTGGGCTGGAAGTTGTTCTGTTTAAGTATATTAAAGGTAGATGACCATTGTCTTCTGGCTTGAAAAGTTTCATTAGAGAAGTCTGCTGTCACCCTGATGGATTTGCCCCTGTAGGTCAATTGGCGCTTACTCTTGGCAGCTTGCAAAATCTTTTCTTTTGTCTTGACCTTGGACAGGTTCATCACAATGTGTCTTGGAGAAGCTCTATTAGAGTTGAGGTGACTTGGGGTCTGATATCCGTCTGAAACGAGTGTGTCAGAATCTTTGGTGATATTTGGGAAATTTTCATTTATAATATTCTCTAGTATGGCTTCTGGGGCATTCTCTTCCCCTTCTGGGATACCTATAACTCGTATGTTGGAACACTTCATAAAGTCCCCTAATTCTATCAGTAAACGTTCTGCTTTCTCTCACTTCTTTTCTGCCTCTTTACCTATCTGAATCAGTGGTTCTCAAACTTCCTAATGCCAGAACCCTTTAATATAGTCCTGTGGTTCACAACCCACAGGTTGGGAACCCCTGATCAGAGTTATCTCAAGAGCTTTTTTCCTCTACCTCTGAGATTCTTTCTTCTGCATGTTCTAATCTGTTGTTGATACTTTCTATTGCATCTTTAAGTTCCCTAATTAACTGCTTCAATTCCTTCAGCTCTGCTTTATCCTTTTCGTATTATTTATATTGTTCATCTCTTATGTGATTCTGTTTTTGGATTTCCTTTTGGTTATTTTCCACTTTGTCAGCAATTTCCTTCATTTTTTTCATCATCTGTATGGTAAATTCCCCTTCTGTAATTTCTTTTGTAGGTAGAATCCTCTGCAGTAGTTACCTCATGGTCCCTTGGGGGGGTTTCTCTTGACTGGTTTTTCATGTTGCCAGTATCTGCTGATTCTTCCTCATGAGTGTATTCTTTTATCTGTTTCCTTGCCCTAATTTTTCTTTCACTTCCTCTTGTTCTTTAAGTTATGATGCCTCTGGCCTAAGGTTTTGGTGAGTCCTTTTGGTACAGGACCAAGTGGATGAGAAGATTGAAGAACAAGAAGGGAAAAAAGATTTAAAAAGAAAAAAGAGAATGGAGAGGGGGTGAGTAAAAGGGAATATTGACAAAAAGAAGAGAGGCACGGAAAGAGGGAGACAGTAATATAGGTGTATGGTAGGGTACTTTGACCCACACCTTAAAAACCCCCAACCTCTGGGTGTGTTGGGTTGGGTGGTTTCCTTGAGGTCAGCAGCTCTTTGCCAGCCTGTTCAGACACAGTACCCCACCTCCACCAAGTAAAGAGGAAAACAAAAATACTATAAATCAAGCCAAATCAAACAAACAAAAAACCTTACGGGATAAAATTAGGGGAAAAACCAAATAATAGGAGCAGAAACACTAGCAAAAATGAAGTTCTAATTGTTAAGGAAGGCAACAATGAAAAATTATATTTAAACTAGAAAAATGAAGACAGAAAAGAAAGCAAAAAAAAATCTAGAGGGAAAATGTTGGAATAAAAACAAACAACAAAAAAACTAAAACTGAAGCAGTATATATATCTTGCCAAATACTGTCTGGGCAACAGGTGGTCTTCTGGGGTATGAGATGTTATTCACAATCCTGATACAGCCGTATGAAATGGAGACTGGAGGCCTCTGCTGGTTTCTCCAACCCCACAGGGTTGAGAACCTAAATCTCTCCTCAGCCTGCTTAAAAGACACTTTAAACTGTTCACCTTGGCTAAGCAGGAGCGTTCCCAGGAAAGCACTTGTCCTGGCATCTCTCCCGAAGTGACTGCTCCCTTATCCCGTGCGCCAAAACCAGTCTCACTATGCCCCTTAGGTCCAAGGCTGTGAGGCAGCTCTGTTACTGCCAGACACTGTAATCTCGGCTGCTCCCCAGCGTCTTTCCCCACCTTTGGGTTACTCAGTGACTAGATTACTCACCTAATGTCTCCTGGCCCGATCCTTGCGCTGTGACCCTGAGGATGGAGCCTACAGGGACAGTTCTACCACAATGACTGACAGGTGGTCCACAACTGAACAATATTAGCTCTGTTCAGGCTCAGCGGCTCAGTCTGGGGCCCTAGACAACGCTTAAAGTTGTCTGCACTCTCTGCAAATATCTTACCCCTTCTGTGAGTTGCCCTTTTACTCTATTGATAGGGTCTTTTGATGCACAAAAGGTTTTAATTTTCATGAAGTCCAGTATATCTGTCTTTACTTTTGTTGTCTTTGCCTTTGATGTCCTATCCAAGAAATTGCCAAATTCATCGTCATGAAGCTTTTACTCTTATGTTTTCTCCTAATCTTTTTTATTTTATTTATTTATTTATTGAGACAGAGTCTCACTATGTCACTCTCAGTAGAGTGCAATGACATCACAGCTCACAGCAACCTCAAACTCTTGGGCTTAAGCGATTCTCTTGCCTTAGCCTCCCAAGTAGTTGGGATTACAGGTGCCCTCCACAGCACCCAACTATTTCTTTTGTTGCAGTTGGCACTGTTGTTTAGCAGGCCTAGGCTGGATTTGAACCCACCTGCCTCCTTGTATGTGGCTGGCACCCTAATCACTGAGCTATGTGCGCCAAGCCTCCTGATCTTTTCGTTTTAACTCTTACATTTAGGTTTTTGATCAAGTTTTTTCTTTCTTTTTTTTTTTTTTTTTGAGACTGAGTCTCACTCTGTCACTCTGGGTAGAGTGCTATGATGTTTTGGTACCTCACAGCAGCCTAAACCCCTTGGTTCGAGTGATCTTCTACCCCAGCCTCCCAAGTAGCTGGAACTATAGGTGCTTACCTTGTCACCTGGCTAGTTTTTCTAGTTTTAGCAGAGATGAGGTCTCACTCTTGCTCACACTGGTCTTGAACTCCTGAGCTCAAGTGATCCACCTGCCTCAGCCTCCCAGAGTGCTGGGATTACAGGCATGAGCCACCGTGCCCAGCCTTGATAAATTTTTGAGTTAATTTTTATATAATGTTTGGGTAAGGGTCCAACTTCATTCTTTTGCATGTGGGTATCCAATTTTCCCAGCCCTATTTGTTGAATAGACTTCCTTTCCCATTGAATGATCTCAAGCACCCTTATCAAAAATCAGTCATATATATGGGGTTTATTTGGGGGGTCTCCATTCTGTTCCTTGGATCTGTATGTCTTTATGCCTGTACTACACTGTTTTGATTACTGTAGCTTTATAGTAAGTTAAATCAAGAAGTGTGAATCTCCCAATTTTGTTCCATGTCTTTCTTAAATAATTATTTAAGTATTTAAAGTCCTTTTGGATTGTATATGAATTTTAGGATGGATTTTGCTATTTCTGCAAAGAAGGATGTCGGGATTTTGATCTGGATGGCATAGAATCTGTAGATAGCTTTGGGTAGTATTGACATCTTAACTGTATTAAGTCTTCTAATCTGCATACATGAAATGTCTTTCTATTCTTTTTAATTTCTTTTAGCAATGTTGTGTAGTTTTTGTTGTATAAGTCTTTTACCTCTATACTTAAGGTGATTTCTTAGTATTTTATTCTTTTTGATACTAGAAAGTGGAACAGTTTTTCTTAAAATATTCTTATCAGTATACAATTAAGTTCATGAACTTGCCACCGTGCACTTGCATTGGCAGCACTGTATAGACAGCCCAGTGAGGTTTCATCACCTTGGTATGTCAGTGTCTCATAGTTGTTTTTGTGTCAACAAGTGGCAGTGTCTTGCTGAGTGGCCTTCGTTATTGTGGCAATGTCTTGCTGAGTGGTGTTCGTTATTGTTGTGTGCTGTTAGGAGAATGTCAGAGAGTAAATTAGAGCAACGAACAAACATTCATAATTTTCTTATTAAACTTGGCAAGAATGAAAGTGAAATCAGGGACATGTTAGTCCAAGTTTATGGGTATAATACCATGAAGAAAATGGCAGTGTACCAATGGATTAAACATTTTTCTGAAGCGAGAGAAAGCGTCACTGATGAAGAGAGGTCAGGGTAGCCAATAATGAGCAGAACTGACAAAAGTATTACAAAAATTTGTCAAACTGTGCATCAAAATCATTGGCTGACTGTGGAGGGCATAGAAGACCAAGTAAACCTTGATAGAGAAACAGGAATCTTAACTGAAAATCTTGGCCAACAACTCAAGGCTCTTACATCATGACACTGAGAATCTTAACTGAAAATCTTGGCCAACTACTCATGGCTCTTGCATCGTGACACTGCAGCAGCTCATATGGCACTGTCTGTGAGGGAGTTTTACCCTGTAAACAAATAACTGTTTTGGAACACACTCCCTGCTCGCCTGATCTGGCCTGCAATGACTTTTTTCTTTACCTGAAAATAAAGAATATTGAAAGGAAGACATTTTGATGACATTCAGAACATCAAGGGTAATACGACAACAGCTCTAGTGGCCATTCCAGAAAAAGAGTTCCATAATTGCTTTGAAGGGTGGACTCAGCACCGGCGTCAGTACACAGTTTCTCAAGGGGAGTACTTTGAAGGTGACCATAGAGATATTCAGCAATGAGGTATGTTGCACTTTTTCTAGGATGAGTTCTCAAACTTAATTGCCAGACCTTGTATAGGAATGCAACTGATTTTTGTGTGTTAATTTTTGTATCCTGCTACTTTACTGAATTTGTTTTTCTAACAGTTTTTGTAGGGGTGGCTATTTCTGTTATACTTGTAACGTTTTACTTCTTTCATTCCAATATAGATGTCTTTTATTTCTTTTTCTTGCCTATATTGCTATAGTAGTTTGCTGCATTTAATATCTACCATTATATCAGTTCATTTTTAATTCATATCAGTGTAATTTCATAACTGCCTTGTACCTGATTTAGAGTAAGCTTTTGATTTTTACCATTGACTGTGATATTTGCTGTGGGTTTTTCATATATGGCTTTTGTCGTTTTGAGGTAGTCTTTCTGTTCTGAGTTTGTTGAGTGTTTTTTATCTATCATGACAGGGTGTTGAATTTTATTAATTTCTTTTTCTGTACCACTTAAAATCATTGTATGATTTTTGTCCTTCATTTGGTAAATGTGCTATAGTACATTAATTTATATTCATTTGTTGACCCATCCTTGTATTCCAGGAATAAATCCCAATTAGTCGTGATATGTAATACTTTTAATTTTGGTGAATTAAAAGTTGCTAGTCAGTTTTCTGGTGAATTCAGTTTGCTAGTATTTTGTTGAAGATTTTCACATCAGTGTTCATTAGGGCTGTTGGTCTGTAGCTTTCTTTTCTTGTAGAGTCTTTGTAGCAGGATAAGCTGGCCTCTAGGATATGTTCCTTCCAGTTCATTTTTGGGAAAGTTTGAGAAGGATTGGTGTTCTTTTCTAAGTATTGGTGACTTTACCAGAGAGGCCGTTAGGCCAGAGTTTTTCTTCTGGGGAGATTTTCAATTACTGGTTTGGTCTCCATGCGATGGGTCTGTTCAGATTTCCTATTGCTTTGTGATTCAGTTCTTAATAGTTTTTGTGTTTCTAGGAATTTGTTCTATTTTCCATATTCTTTTGTGTTTTAGAGGTTTTTTTAATAGTGAAACATTTTAATTCCCTTCTTGTTTCTTTTGTATATGTTCTATAGCTCTTTTCTTCATGATTACCATACAGAGTGCATTTAATATCTACCATTATATCAGTTCATTTTTAATTCATATCAGTGTAATTTCATAACAAAATCTGTCCCCGTGGGGCTTTGTTCCTATACCCCTTTTGTTTGTTGATTTCTCAGAATTAATGTTTTTATACACTATGTTCAAAAATAGAGTAATGATCTTTATAATGCATTAGTTTCTTAAATTATGTATAAGACAAAATACGGAGTTATAATCCAAGGTTACAGTACTACTAGCTTTTAGACTATTTTTTTTTTAATGTGTTAGTGTCTTAAATCATATAGAAAATAAAAAGATGAGTTAAAAACTGAAGTTACAGTAATACCAGACTTCTCTCCCTTCCCTGGGTCATGCTGATTTTTGTGTCTGAGTTGTAGACTGTGCTGGGGTCAAGCTGAAGTATAAATGCAGGGTCATCTCGGCTCTTGTCTGAGCCCTGCCTTTGCTTGTGTATGTTCACTTTGTAATTTACCTGGTATTTCTGTCACATTTGAATGCCTTCATTCTTAAATATCTGGCTATCAAAGAGGAAAAAGAAGGCAGCAAAGGTGGTGGGGAAGTCGCTGCAGGCTGTGAGCAGCACAGTGCAGGCAGGGAGGGCCTGTGGCAGTGTGAGGAGTTGCAGTGTCATCTACCCACCTGTGTCTGCCAGTGACCAGAGTACAGATCCCAGGTTCATGCAGGACAGGGTGCTGCCTTGCCATCACAGCTCTTGCTGGCTGTGCAGGCTGCTCCAGGGCACCTGCTGAGCTGCCTGCCAGGAGTGGGTGGGGGAATGGGTTGCTGCTATTGTGCTGGAAGCCAAAATTAACCATAGTTTATCAGTTGTACCTTCTCCAAAACTTGCTATCCTTCCACAGACTCCAGAGCTCCAAAATGGTCATGTAGATTCTGCTGATGTGGTTGTCCAGCTGGGGAGCCAGCTGCCTGGTTCTTCCCACCCTGGTATCTGCTCAGAATCCTGCATGTGACCTTTTATGTTTTGTTTTGTTTTTTTCAATGTATCCCTTTTGTACCTTTCTCCTAGTGCCTGAGATTGTGAGGGAGACCCAGGACCTGATTGAGCAAGGGGCGCTCTTGCAAGCCCACCGCAAGCTGATGGACTTGGAGTGCTCCCGGGATGGGCTGATGTATGAGCAGTACCGCATGGACAGTGGGAACACGCGCGACATGGCCCTTATCCACAGCTACTTTGGCAGCACACAGGGGCTCTCCGACGAGCTAGCTAAGCAGCTGTGGATGGTACTGCAGAGGTCGCTGGTCACCGTCCGCCGTGACCCCACCCTACTGGTCTCAGTTGTCAGGATCATTGAAAGGGAAGAAAAAATTGACAGGCGTATACTTGACAGAAAAAAGCAAACTGGTTTTGTTCCTCCTGGAAGGCCCAAAAATTGGAAAGAGAAAATGTTTGCCATCTTGGAGAGAACTGTGACTACCAGAATCGAGGGCACACAGGCAGACACCAGGGAATCAGACAAGATGTGGCTCGTCCGCCACCTGGAGATCGTCAGGAAGTACGTGCTCGATGACCTCATCGTTGCCAAAAACCTGATGGTTCAGTGTTTTCCTCCCCATTATGAGATCTTTAAAAACCTCCTGAACATGTACCACCGAGCCTTGAGCACACGGATGCAGGAGCTCGCAGCAGAGGACCTAGAAGCCAACGAGATTGTGAGCCTGCTGACCTGGGTCCTAAACACCCACAGGAGGTATGGCCCTGCGTCCTGGGACTACACAGTCAGTCCATGCCCATAGGTGTCCATGCCCATGGGCGCTGCTTTCTGGTTTATGAAGCTCTTCTTTATGGTCCACCTACTGGGGGCTTGTCCTCAAGGTCAGGGCCCAGCTTATGGTGGCGTGAATGCCGTCATGGTGGCGTGAGTGGTGGTGTAAGTGCTTTCGTGGGGGTGGGAGTGGTGGTGCGATGGTGTGAGTGCTGTTGCGGTGGTATGAGTAGTGGTGTGAGTGCATCATGGTGGTGTGAGTGCTGTTGGGGTGGTGGCGTCTCTGATGCTCTGTCAGTGTCACAGTGAGCAGCCCAGTGCCAGGCTGGTTTTCTGCTCTCACTGTGGGTTGAGTTACTTACTCCCTCTGGGGCACGTGAGGCAGGTGTGTTGTTGCCCACTTTGCAGGTGAGGGTGGGTGGAGTCCCAGAAGTACCATAACCTGTTCAGAGTCCGCAGCTGGGGAGGAGATGCCCAGCCTCTGGCAACACCAAGTTTGGTTTTTTCTCAGCAATGAACTGTAACAGTTAATCTTATAAAAATAAAGTTATAGCATAGAGAGTCCTAGAAAAATCCATTATCCTTTCTGCATTTTAGCATGAGATTTTGTTAATGTTTTAAAGGAACATGAGCCACTTTCTGTGTGGATTGATGTATGGTAGCAATTAAAAAATGCAGTGGTGGAGGTATTCTGAAATTCTTTAAAATATGGCAGCTGAAATGATAATTTATTTTAATTTTGCATGGTTTCATGAATAGAAAACAATATTAAGTAATGTATTGGAATTTCTTTTTTTTCCCCTCTTGTGACTGCTGCAGAGAAATTAAACTTCATTTTTTAGCAGTGAGCTTTGTTTGTTCACTGGTAGCTACTGATAGTAGACAATTTGTACACTTCAGTACAGAAGATATGAAGAGAAAGAAAATGTCACCCAGAGAAGATGTGGCTGGTATTTTTGTAGCTTTACTGTGCTTGGCACTAGAGATCGTGCCCCCAGGCCCCCAAGACCCTCAGGCAGTTATGAGGCAGGAATTGTGACCATCCCATCAGGAATGGCCATGTACCCACGGATAGCAAGTGGGGGCAGGGTTCAGGCCCAAGTCCTGGGCTGTGTCTGGCTCCAGCCCCTGGATGGCCTGTGCATTCTTTCAGTGCGCACAGTGTCCAGTTGACCTTGAGTATCTTCATATTAGCTGTGACCACCTTGTCACAGAGGGCGTTCCCAGGCAGGTGAGCTGCCCTCTCTCTAGAACAGATAAACTGAATTGGATTCTTGGGGCAAAAGAATCTAGGTTAAATAGGTAGTCTTCACATACTGGAAGAAATTCAGGGAGCACTTCTTCATTCAGGAAGGCCTTGGGTTTCTTAGGATAGTGGACTAGCTGTTAGTGATACTATTCAGTGATACTATTTTTAAGTACATCTTTAGGGAAAGTGGCATAAGCTTTTTTCTAAAACGTGGTGCATACTTCCTGTATTCTGCACCATAGAGTATGATTTTTGTTCTTGCTGATGTGTTTTCCATCAGGTATGTCATGGACTCTGTGTCCTGGTTACCATCTTCCACACAGATTTATGACCATAAAGGCCAGGCGGTGGCTCATGCCTGTAATTTTAGCACTCTGGGAGTCTGAAGCAAGTGGATCGCCTGAGCTCAGGAATTCCAGACCAGCCTGAGCAGGAGCAAGACCCTGTCTAAAAAATACCCTGGCGTTGTGGCAGGCACTTGTAGTCCCAGCTATTTGGGAGGCTGAGGCAAGAGGATAACTTCAGCCCAAGAGTTTGAGGTTGCTGTGCACTCTGATGCCACTACACTCTACCAAGAGCAACAGAGTGAGAGTCTGTCTCAAAAAAAAATTAGTCGGGTGGAGCCTGTGGCTCAGTGAGTGGGGCGCCGGCCCCACATACCGAAGGTGACGGGTTCAAACCCAGCCGCGGCCGAACTGCAAAACAGAAAACTAGCCAGGCGTTGTGGCGGGCACCTGTAGTCCCAGGCTACTCGGGAAGCTGAGGCAAGAGAATCGCCTAAGCCCAGGAGTTGGAGGTTGCTGTGAGCTATGTGATGCCACGGCACTCTACCGAGGGTGATAAAGTGGGACTCTGTCTCTACAAACAAACAAAAAAATAAGATTAGTGACCATGACTGCAATGATTTATTCCCAGACAATAGCAGTCGTCCCTTGGAATTCAGAGAGTATTGGCTCCGGGACCCCCTTAGATCCCCAAACCATCTGAAGCCCAGGTCCCTTGTCCACGTAACGCAGTATAGGCACATCCTGCACACATCTGCCCATATGCTCTGAACTGTCCCTAGATTACTTGCAGTGCCTATTATAGTGCAAGTGCGATGTAAGTCATCACACTGTATTATTTAATTTGTATTACATTTTACTGTATTACTGTCTTTTATTGATTTTCCCTAAATATTTTTGATCTCTGCTTGGTTGAGTCCAAGGGTGCAGAACCATGGACAGGGAACCCGCAGTGTTCTAGCTGCGTTATTCATTGTCTTACTGATAAATGTGTTTGCCTAGCACTTCCTGACTGCCAGGCCCCAGTCTCTGGGGCTCTTTCCTGCCTTTGAGCCACTACACCCTGTGAAGCTGGCACGGAAGCTGAGGCCAGGCTGAGGTGGCCTCATGGCCACATGGCCACATGAGACCCTACCACCTCCACACTGTGGGAAGCCTGCAGCACAGAGGCCTTCAGGATGCCAGCATCTGCATGTTAGAAGTAGCAGTATCAGGGGGTGTGTTTCCTGTGTCCCTGGTCTGTTTTCTCATTTCTGGTCTCATTGCAGTGCAGAGATGATGGGGAATGTGGAACTGGCCCCAGAAGTGGACGTCAGCACTCTCGAGCCTTTGCTTTCTCCACACGTAGTCTCTGAGCTGCTTGACACATACATGTCCACTCTCACTGTGAGTAGAGCCCAACCTGAGGACCCCTGAACCACTGCTGGGCACCTGCCATTTGGGCTTTGGCCAGTGGGCAGCAGGAGGCAGGGTGGGAAGCTTCTGTTTGCCAGGGAGAGGAGGGAGCCGACCTCAGGCCCAGGCCGTATATGGTGCCTGCTAGGATCTTGGCACTAAGTCCAGGCTGAGGGTGACTGCTGGGACTGAAGGGCAGGTCTGGCAGCCTCTGGTGACCATAGGTGGCCTCAGTGCAAGCAGTCAGGGCTGCCTCCTCAAGGCCACACGGCAAAGACAGGGCTGTGACTGCAGTGTCAGGGGTCCCTAGGAAGAGGCGCTGTCTTTCTGTGAGGCCTGGGCCTGAGCAGACCTTGTCCACCCTAGTCTCTGTGCTTCTGACCAAGAGATGTTCTGGTCCATTCTTCCTCTTTATCCTGAAAGAGGCTTTTGATTAAAGTCCATGGAGATTAATGGGCACTGCCCACCACAGAGGCATGGCTCTGTGCCACACTGAGTCTGGTTGACTGGCATGGCTCAGCAGCAGGGCTCAGTGTGGCTCAGTAGTAGGGCTCAGTGCGGCTCAGCAGCAGCTCAGTAGCGGGGCTCAGTTGGACTCAGCAGTGGAGCTCATTGCAGCTCAGCAGCCAGGCTCATAGTACTTGTTCTTTTCCTCTTTTCTGCATCACGCTGAACCTCCTTTAGTCCAACATCATTGCCTGGCTGCGGAAAGCACTAGAAACAGATAAGAAAGACTGGGTCAAAGAGACGGAGCCTGAGGCTGACCAGGACGGTTACTACCAGACTACATTGCCTGCCATTGTCTTCCAGGTACTGCTGCGGGGTTCCCTGGGTCATTTCCTAGGAGGTTGTAGGGTCTGCTGGATTCAGACCAAGGGACACAAGATGTCCTTGGTCTTTATCTATAGATCCCAGAGACACTGAGAGCCCTGCCTGGTCCGTCTAAGTCTTCCTCTTCTCTCCCTCTCTCTTGCCCCCTCATGCTTGTCAAGTCATTTTGCCCAAGGTCACTTCAGTTTTCCTAGTTGTTTGGGGCTTGAACTAGAGCCTAAGCATGCTGTTTGCATGTGGCTTTCAGATTTGAGTTTGTTTGTTTTTTTCTATTGTAAGTGGTCAAGATTTTGGCATCAGAAATATCACATAATTGAGTGCAGTCTGGTGGCCTGGGAAAGGCCCTATACATCTTTTCTGTATTCCTTATAGTCCCAGGTGTCAGCCCCAGAGTGTTCTCATAGCTAACTGACTCTGGGTGCCCAGCCACCTGTTTCCCACTGTCCTGTCTTGGCACATCATGTTTTCTTCCTTTGAGTGATGTCACTGAGGGCAGGAGCTGAGCATTGTTAGGAGCTCTGCTAGGCTCTGTCTACTGAGGAGTTGTTTAGACTCCAGCCAGGCTGGTGATGATGCCTCTGGATGAGGCTGTTGGTCAGCAGCAGCTTGGCCCCGCCCTGCCCCACCCTCCTCATCCACCCATGTCCAGCTCACTGAGCCAGGCCCCTTCTCCCAGCTCAAGGCTCTTAGGAAACTTTCGTATCACAAAGTCAGTAGAAGTGAATGAAGGTGAAATGCCCCCGGGAGCACCTCTCCTTTTCAGCTGGTGAGGGTAGACAGGTGCCCTGGGTAGAGACCACTCTGCAGGTAATTAAGAAATGATTCACTTGGTCTTTTACTTGGTGAGAAACTACTGGGGTTTTCTTTAACTAACTTTGTTATTTTTCAAGTACTTTCGTTTTTTCTCTGAACCTGGATACCCTAACTACCAAGTAGCAGATGGAGGTTTTGTATAACAGGACACCTATGCTGTACATATATTCTCATCAGATTACATCAGAATTCATAAGTTCTCCAATTTTTAGATGTTTGAACAGAATCTTCAAGTTGCTGCTCAGATAAGTGAAGATTTGAAAACAAAGGTACTAGTTTTGTGTCTTCAGCAAATGAATTCTTTCCTAAGTAGGTATGTATTTTAGCCAGTCTACTAATTTAGAAATTACATGTTTTTAAAAATAAAAAGCAAAAGTGTGTTGATCCTAACATGCCTGTTACTCCACAGAAATTAGGGCTGGAGGCTGCTCACACATCACCTCCTTCTGTTGCTTAGAAAGTGGGGCAGAGCTTTGTCAGAGTCTTCCTGGGGAGGGCCCTGGCAGAGGGAGAGTGAGACGGGCACAACCCAGTCACCACCCTCGCTCTGGGCTGCTTGTGATGAAGATTTTCAAACCTATACTGGAGTAGAGAGAATGGCATAAAAGACGGCTCACCCCTCATCCAGGTGTGGAAGTTGCCCTTTTAGAGCTGCACACCCCTCCCTCTTCTGATGCTCTTGAGACAAACCCCATACGCTGGCATTGCTTCCACATTCTCCACTGTAACTGCAGTGCCCTCAGGTCACCAAGTCTGCGTGTGATTTTTCCCAGCCATCTCAAGACGCGTGTTGGTGTAGCTGTGCGTCAGGTTAAGTTGGCAGGTCTACCTGTCATATGCTGTTAGGATCCCTCAGTCCCTGCCTGTGGAGAGACAAGCAGGCCTCTGTGTGTAGAGTCCTTACAGTGTCCCTTACCCTGGTCCTTATACTGCCACCTGCCCACCAGCTAGAAGTCAGCTCTGTGGGTATGCTCAGCTCCCTCTTTATTGATTTGTTGGCCAGTGTGCCCTCCACATCTTAGCAGGGCAGCAGACAGTGTCTAGTGGCTCAGGTGCCAGTAGCCGAGCCCCTTGCTCAGCGTCCCCATCAGCTGTCCATACATGGGGTTCATGGCCTGAGTCCCTTATCTCACCTACTCATGGGGTCTTGGCCTGAGTTAGCCATTTCCTTTGAGGTCATTGTCAACCATGAGGTGGGATCCACTGCGCAGAGGAACTTTCTCTGATCACCTTCAATTATTAGACAGAAAAGCAAACAAATTGCTTAATTAATTCCCTTTTGTCTCCAAGTTTTGTTTGCTCCTTTCTTTACATCTCTTAAAAATGTATACAGTCCGTTCATTATGGTATTCTTCTACTCCCTTGTATGTTTGATAATCTGTATAATAAGTTTAAAAATAAAGTGTGTAGCTGTCTTAGTTGTTTTCTTGACTTTTCAATTGTCTATTTTTAATTGGATCTCTTCTGGGAAAGTTTCTGAAGGGGACATTTTACATAGCATCTGATGATATTCCTAACACAATTGTGTTAGTTTCTGGGTAAATTGTGTATCAGGTAAAATAGGACAGTTCTTTTCAATACTTAGATTTAATTCAGAATAGTTTTACAATTAGAATACTGAACTACATTTCAAAGTCTGATCTGAAATTATTTTTTAACAATCTATTTCATTGATCAGTTACTCTGTTCTTCCATTAGTATGGATCATCTAAAAATTTGTTTTTAAAAACTCAGCTGGTCAAGAGGGAAATTTCTGTCTAGGCATATTTCTTGGCATTTGAAGCAACCCTGGGCTGTCCCTGGATGGTCCCTGATGTGCAGCCACCCCTAGGTACAAAGAGGAGGCTCAGCTGTTCAAGGAGGAGCACTTGAGGAACCGGCAGCATCCACACTGCTATGTGCAGTACATGATCGCTGTCATTAACAACTGCCAGACCTTCAAGTGAGTGCAGAAGGTGAGTGGGGGGAGGAGCATGAGGCTCCTCAGCTCCTTGCCAAACCTGAAATATTTCCTTGCAGAGAATCCATAGTCAGTTTAAAAAGAAAGTATTTAAAAAATGAAGTGGAGGAGGGCCTGTCCCCAAGCCAGCCGAGCATGGATGGGATCCTGGACGCCATTGCGCAGGAGGGTTGCAGCGGCTTGCTCGAGGAGGTCTTCCTGGACCTGGAGGTGAGGCACGCCCTGTTAGCAAAGGCGTGACACGCCACAAGCAAGGAGGATTTATTTCAGAAGTGCAGAAATGGTTTGGCATTGTTTAAATGTATTGGCAGAAATCAGCTGTTTAATTAAGAAGTAAAACCATGATTACTCGGTGGGTCCTGCCAGAAGGGAGACCAGGGTGGACAGAGTATAGCCGCTGATCCTGCTCAGCACTGTGCTAGATGGGACAGCAGAGCTGCACACGAAAGCCTCCCTGGGCAAAAACATCATTTAACTGCCAAAACTGGTTTAGCCAAAAAGAGGGAAATCATTGCATTTGAAATTATTTCACAATTCAGTTAAAGATAGTATAATAGAAGAATAAACAAGGGACACGAATGGTCACAGAAAAGGAAACACAAGTCTTTTAAACACAAAACAAAATAACTAATCTTATTATTAAGGAAGTGCAGATTAAGACTGAATATTATTTATTGCTTCACAAGATGGAAAGGATTAGAAACATATAGCTACCACTTTGTTGCTGAGAGCACAAGAAAAAAGGCGTGTTTTTGTATTCTGTGTAAAACTGAGTCACTGCAGTTTGTGGGGAGGGAAGTTTGCAGATGCACTTCATCAGAGTTTTAATTTGCAAACTTTTTGACTAAGGACTTTGACTTGAAGGAGTTTCACCTGCAGGAGTGTAGTTTCACTGGTGCATTATAATTGCAAAATGCAAAACGAATTTAGAGAATTGAGTAAATGACAGTATCCACATAACACGTATATGTAGCCACTCAAGCTAGGGTATGCACAGGCTTGGTCTTCCAGCCTGTCAGCATGGCCAGTCATGCGTGGCGCAGATCTTCTGTGCTAAAAGCAGGTGTCTGCAGGTGACGAAGGCATCCTGAGGCATCTTGCTGTCCTACTCAGAAAATCAAGATGTAGCAAACACCCTTCCACCCAAATGTGGGGTTCTTGTTTTTGGATTCCATGAGTTCTATGATCTATTTGTGCTTTTCAGCAACATCTGAATGAGCTGATGACAAAGAAGTGGCTGCTAGGATCAAACGCTGTAGACATCATCTGTGTCACTGTGGAAGACTATTTCAACGATTTTGCCAAAATTAAAAAGCCATATAAAAAGGTAAGAATTGTGGGACATCATCCATGGTTCACCTCCATGCAGCCCACCTTGCACCTTGTTTGGAACCCAGGGTCTGCTGAATTTTTCTGAGTGAGGTTGACAGGTCAGGCCAACACGGGTGTGGAGGGAGTAGAGGCTGCACCATCTCTTTTGGGGTGAAGACTGAGGACTCTGTCAGCTCTGTTCCCTCCCAACACCCCACACGCACCACTGTTGTGTTGCCAAGACCCCAAGGAATAGAGAGGCAGGTCAGGGATTCTGAGGATCTGGGGTCTTAGGCCCTGTGAGAGCACAAGATGGCCAGCTCCTCTCCATCCTGCAGAGGCCTGAGGTGGGCGAGAGGAGCAAGTGGCTGTGTGTACCTAGGGGCACCTCTCACAAGGCTCCAGTGGTGGGTGCTATTTCCATATTAGAAGTGTTACTTTTTTAGGTTTAGGCTTTTTTCTTTCCTTGAGACAGAGTCTCACTCTGGTACTCTTTCTGAGTGCCAGGGCATCATAGCTCATAGCGTCTTCAAACTTCTGGGTTCAAGTTGATCCTCCTGCTTTAGTCTCCCAAGTAGCTGAGACTGGGACTATAGGCACCCACCACAATGCCCCACTGTTTTTTCTATTTTGAGTAGAGACAAGAGTCTTAATCTTGTTCAATTTGGTCTCAAAATCCTGAGTTCAAGCAATCCACATGCCTCAGCTTCCCAGAGTGCTGGGATTACAGGTGTGAACCACTGCCCCTGGCCAAGTTTAGGTCTTCAACTGCTTGTTTCTGGTTTGTAGAAGTGTCAGTGGTTTGATATATTGGTCTGTCATCCTGCACCTTGTAGCTTTGAGCTCTTCGTAGCACTTTATCTAGAAGCTTTCAAGAATTCTCTGCAGGCAGTTGTTTCATTGGTGAATAATGACATTGTGTGTTATTTTCACTTGTGGTCCTTAAACCTTTGTGTCTTTTCCTTGTCTTGGTACTGGTGTGGACACCCAGGACATTGGATGTTCCTGTCTAATTCCTGATTTTAAAGGAAATTATTTTAGCTCTTTGCCATTAAAAGTCAGATATAACAGGGAGACCTGTGTGTTTTAAGCTGAACCCTTTGGCTAGTCACAGCTGCCAGGAAGACTTTGCGAGAGGTCGGTGGGGGCCCTGCCACCTCCATGCCTGCCAGGAGGGTCAGTGGCAAGAAACCTCAGGCCAGGGTTTTCTAGCCTGTGTGCTATGGATGCACAGCAGGTAAAAAATAGCCCCACTAGGTCTCATAGCTCTAGGGACCCCTCTTCTCTGGCTTGAGAGACTGCAACCAACACCAGCATGTTTAGTGAAGCCAACCAGCCTCGTGGGCTCAGGTAGTGGGTCCTCAGCAAGGACGAGGACTCCAGATTTCAGGGTCTTCCCAAGACTGTGAGTGAGGCCCACACACCTGCAGTGAGTGTCATGAGGGTTGGCACCTCTGGTGGGGGTTCCAAGTGCTCCCTGCCTGTGTTGTGGCTGAGCCAACACCATAGTAACAGAACAGCAGGATCCCGTCAGAAGAAATAACCCCAGACAGTGGCCCACAGGGAGAGATGGGGCTGCAGCCCAAATGGGAGAGGCACATCTGCCTTCCCCCGGCCACCTGTGGTGGTGTAGAGGAGTGCAGGCCAGACACCAGAAGGAGATGGTTGTTTCTTCAGATGTTCTGGGAGGCTTCAGGCCCTTTCTCTCCAGTCGTTTGGTTTAGGAGGATTTTCCTGAGATTTTTATGTAGTTTAATCCTCACATTGACTGTTTGAGGCGATCTCTTCTCCTTCTCAGCATGGCTGGCTGCTCTCTCATTTCCCTCTAACTTAGAAGTGCATGACAGGAGGGGCTGTTCATAGGCAATGACAGGTGGACGCTGTGAACCAGCACGCAGAGAGGGAGGCACATGGACACCCCTCCCAGGCCCTGGCTTCTCTGACAACCAGCTCCTGTGTGTGTGCCTCACAAACAGCTCAAGTGTGTCTGTTTCCAGACCTTACATAGGTGGAGCTATCCTGGGTCTTTGGCATCTCTGCTCTCCCCCCAGAGCAGCTTGTGACAAATGTCTTGTTGTCCTTGCTATGCTCCTGGTCATGGGTGCTGCACACTCTGCTCTGAGCCATAACCAGCAGGGGCGTGCAGGCTGCTCATGGCATTGCTGGAAGTGACACCTATTTCCAGAGGGGTGGAACCAGCTGGTGTTTTCAGCAGTGCAAACACCCTTTCTCGCAGCATCTTAAGTTTCCCAGTTGCTGGACATCTCTCACTATAGTTTAATTGGCATTTCCTCTGTTCATGAGGTTGAACCCCTTTTATTTGATCCATCATTTGGAATTCCTCTTTTCTGAGGTGCCATCAAGGTCTTGCATTTCTTTGTACCTAGTTTTTCATTGCTTTTTTAATTCGTAGGATTTGTGTGTTTCTGGAAACCAGTTCCTGGCTGGAGGTGTGTGCTGTGTCTCCCCCATCTGCATGTCTCTGTCGGGGTCTGGGTTATGCCCCCCGAGTTCCTGTGTTGAAGTCTAAGCCCTGAGACCTCAGAATGTGACTGTATTTGGAGATGGTGTCTTTAATGAAGGGATTATGTTAAAATGGGTTGTCAGGGTGGGCCCTAATCCAGTGACTAGTGTCCTCATAGCAAGAGGAGACAAGGACACAGATGGGCACAGAGTACTACCCTGTGAGGACACGAGCAGGTGGTGCCATCCACAGGCCAAGGAAGGGCCATCCTCGCCTGGACCTGCCTCCAGGTCATGGAGAGACCATCTGCTGCAGAAGCTGCCTGCTCAGTGCTCTGCAGCCACCACTGCAGTTTCTACCTCTCTTCACAGTTCCTTTTGGGAAACAATATCCTTAATTGTAAAGTTGAAGTTATCTTTTTTTTTTTTTTTTTTATGGTTAGTGTGGATTTTTGGTGTCTTATTTTCTTTTTTTTTTTTTTTTTTTTGAGACAGAGCCTCAAGCTGTCACCCTGGATGGAGTGCCGTGGCATCACAGCTCACAACAACCTCCAATTCCTGGGCTCAAGCGAGTCTCTTGCCTTTGCCTCCCAAGTAGCTGGGACTACAGGCACCCGCCACAACGCCAGGCCATTTTTTTTTTTTTTTTTTTTTGGTTGCAGCCGTCATTGTTGTTTGGCGGGCCCAGGCTGGATTTGAACCCGCCAGCTCAGGTGTACGTGGCTGGCGCCTTAGCCCATTGAGCCATAGGTGCCGAGCCGGTGTCTTATTTTCTTATCCCAAGATCATGAAAATTATATTAAAAGTTGGCCTAATAACCTTGCCTTAGACAAAGTTCTTTTTACTGTTAAGTTTATATTTCAAGAATTTTGATTTCTAAAAATTATAGCTGTTTATTTTTCAAACTTATCTTTTTGTTTGCTATTATTTCAGTGTTTTGTATGTTGATGTGTTGGTATCTAAAGTCCCAGACTGGGCTGGTCCCAGTCTGGTCCTATTGTTTATTTCTGATTATATCTTGGTAGCTCATCTCTTGTCCCTTTGTGACCTCTGATTGTGGCCTATGTTTGGACAGTGGAATCTTTGAAGCTCTTAGGGCCTGAGGAGAAGGTATTTCCTTCCAAGGGAAATCTGTTCCTCCAAGTCCAGGACCTGGCATATTGCAGCTGCCTGGGCTCAGCTTCAGTTGTTGGCTGTGGCCGATCAGCCACATCAGTCCTGTGTAGCATTGCCCACAGCTCAATTTGTCTGTGGTCCCGTCTTGCTTTGTCTCATTTGGGCCTTGGGGCCTCCTCTCTTTGGCATGACAGCTGTCGGGCCCAATGGCATGTGGGGGTCTCGGTTTCATACCTGGTGAGCCTTCACAGTAGTTCACACACCTCATTTGGCCTATGGACCCCACATACAGGCAGAGCGGATGTGGCTCCTAGGGGCCTGCTACAGCCCGTCAGTTGCAGCTCTAATTCTGGAGTTGAGGGGTGGCCTGCCTGGCAAGCCCGTGTGTCCTTCCATGGCTTCCTGTCCTTCCTCCACCCTGCACTGCCCTACAGTCTCCCTTCCTAACACTCAGCGGTTTGGACTCTGGGCACCTCTTTTCCTCGAAGCAGCTGTCACTGTTTGTAGATGTTGCTGTTGTCAGCTAAGCTCAGCACAGCAGTGGGCACTGAGCTGCTGTGGATGAGCAGGATGTGCGTGCTGATACATGGTAATTCTATTGAGCCCCATTTGGCTGGTGAGGTTGGAGGTGGTCTGGCCCAGGGGTTGGTTCCCTGTGAGCTCACACTCTGTCCTCATGTTGAGGTACTCAGGGACAGGCAGAGTGAGATGTGGACTGGGAGATCAGAAGGGGTAGCCATGAGCCCAGCCTGGGTGTCCACAGGAGCACTCGTGTTTGCAGCGTGGTGGTGCGTGCGACTGACCACCCCTCTCCCACAGAGGATGACGGCCGAGGCGCATCGGCGCGTGGTGGTGGAGTACCTGCGGGCAGTCCTACAGAAGCGCATCTCCTTCCGGAGCCCTGATGAGCGCAAGGAGGGTGCTGAGAAGATGGTTCGGGAGGCAGAGCAACTGCGCTTCCTGTTCCGGAAGTTGGCATCTGTGAGTGTCAGGGGTGCATACGTGAGTGTAGGGCTGCGTCTGTGTTGGGGGTGCATGGGCACCGGGAACTAGCTGCCAAAGAACTTGAGAGCTGTTACCCCACAGCTGCTTTGTCAGTCTCCCACCCAATTGATGATGCTCAGTCATATTAGGCAGCTTAGAGGACGGGCTGACCCCTGTTGTCATTGTCATCAGGCGGGTAGTGGGGTCAGATCCCGCCTGACTCACAAGCAAGCAGGGGTTCTTGGTGGGCAGCTTCCAGACTAGCAGCAGCCAGCAGACTGGTGGCCAGATGCCCCTTCCCCGGGTCTGCTTTGTTTCTGAGATACTGGTCACACTGCTGATGCGACATCACACCTACAGCGGGCATGGCTGGGAGCTCCCTCCCCACACTCGCCAGTCTAAGTGGACCCTAGTTTCTGGACGAATTTGAAGAATTTGCTTGAAAGAGGAAGGTGCCAACCAGGGAGGGGTTCAAGGGTGCTACAGTCCAGCTTCCTTGAGGGCTGAGAGCTATGCTCACATGGCCACTGTTGTCCAGGGCTGTGGTGAGGATGCAGATAGCCACTGTGACACCATCGTGGCCGTCGCAGAAGTGATCAAGCTGACGGACCCTTCTCTGCTCTACCTGGAAGTCTCAACACTGGTCAGCAAATACCCAGACATCAGGTAGGACCGCAGCTCCCAGCCTGCTTGACACCAGGGATGGGTCACATGGAAGACAGTTTCTATGGATGGGCACAGGAGCAGGATGGCTCAGGCTACTTTGCTCCACTGCCTGCTGTTCACCTCCTGCTGTGTGCCTGCTCGTGTTTCATGGGGAACGGTTTTTCCACCGAAGATGATTTTTTTGTGGCCCAGCTCCTATCAGGCTAGACTGGGACTGGTCCATGACCTAGGAACTGGGGACTGTAGAGGTAACAGATGTGCCTATTTTGTCAGAATTCCTAGAGCACAGTAGCCCTCCCGTTGTCCTTGGGAAGGCAGACAGTTTGTACTTCTCCAGATTGGCTGGACAGCACAGAGGGGGCTGCCCAGGACAAGGGGGCTTCCTTGCAGTGTCCTGTTATCCCGTGCAGCACCGCACACCACCCACATTACAAATGCTGTGGGTGTGAGGGGAGGGCTGTGGTCTGTGGGGCCTGGGTGTAAGGGGTGGGCTATAGGCCAGGGGCGTGAATGGTCCAGGCTCACTCTCTCCTGCCCCCAGGGATGAGCACATCGGAGCTCTGCTGGCCGTGCGTGGGGATGCCAGTCGTGACATGAAGCAGACCATCATCGAGAGCCTGGAGCAGGGGTCCACACAGGCAAATCCCAGCTACGTGCCACTCTTCAGGGACATTGCCGTGCCTAGTCTGAATGTGGCCAAGCTTCTCAAGTAGGCATCTGCCTAGCCCTACAAGAGTCACTCTCCAGGGTCCACACGCAAGGGTCCCAGTCCCATGGCCTATCCCTCCTGGCTCCAAAATGTGACATACGAGGGGCATGTGGAGTGACATCTGTATCTGTGATGTTCCTGTTTCTGTCGTATATGTCCTTTGTGAGCAGCTTCTGCTGTAAAGTCCCCCATGGTTGATGTGGAGGGCAGAGAAAATGCATGGTCTCCCTGGCCTCAGGCACACTCCTGCCTGGTGTAGATGCCCTACCGCCTAATTAAAGAGTTTGACCTTCCTCAAAGATAGAACACGAGATGTTTCTCTTCTATAGTTAAGGTTTTCTGACCTGTGACACCCTAGGAGTGCCCAGACACTACTTTTAGGTTGTCTACAATGCCTTATCCTCATCAAGGCCCTGACTCTGTGCTGGTCTCCAGCACACTTGTCCCACTACCCCAAGATTCACTGTCCGGGTAGGTGGGAGGATTGCCAGCTGGACACACCTCTCCAGGCCAATAGACCTCTACTGCGGGGCCAGATCATGAGTATAAATTTTGGTAGAAGTATGTAAGAAAGTATTTATTTCGAATACATTTCAAGATCTGAGACTCATGCTCATTCTTGATGCTGAATCCCTTAAATGCTTTTTCTGTAATTTGGCCATCTCTACAGCATCTGCCTTCAGTGGTAGCATCATTTTGCACATTAACTTTATACAAAGATAATTAAAAAAATCATGCCCAGAATGAACAGTCTTTCTTTGCTCATGCCTGGTCTCCAGAGGGCAGAGACACTGACTCAGGCTGGGTGAGATGAAAGTGCCAACCTCTCTTCCCTTTCCCTGGCTACAGCAGGTAGGAAATCAGGAGGGTTGTCCATAGGGACTCCTGCTCCCAACCAGGACATCATGCATTTCCCTTGCTGGCCATGCACGGGACAGCTGCTCCAGCCATGTGTGGGCACATGCTTTATTTTGTTTTCTCTCAAGACATTTTTAAGATAGCAGTTGACCTTTGACTTTTATTTCATCCTCACAAGATGTGAGAAATTCATGAATAGGACTTTTTCTTAAAAGAATCACAACCTAAATAGTTTTTTTCCTAGTTGGGGACATGGTGGTTTCAGCTGAATGTAGTCACAACTGAGAGCTGGAGAAGAAACAGCCTCTAAATTGTCATTTTGTGGTGCAAGCTGCTGTCTGCAAGGACAAAACCACAGCCTATAGCAGGGTGTGTGGGGGTCCCAGCTCGGGTGCAGGAGGCCTTCTCCACCTAAGCATGTTGTGGCAACTTCATTCCTCTGCTGTGCAGCTTTTGTTTCACATTGGGTAGGACATGCTGGGAGGCTCCCTGGCTAGAGCCAGCAAGGAGCTCAGGGTCTTCCATGTCTAGAAGACTTGAATAGGGAGAAGGGGCCAGTGTACTAAGAGTTGGGGGCTGTCTGCTGGGACTTGCACACAACTACCTCTGTCCCTCCCTGTCCTGACAACCTGTAACAAAACCCAACTATCCAACAACAAACCCCCAACCACACTGGACCTGTGTCTGTGTGTGGGGGGGGGTCCATATTTGTATAAAGACAAATATGCTCCTTTTTATTATTTTCACCTACAATCTGGTTGTCCCTTAAATTAAAAATGGCTGGATAAGAGGTGCAAGGCCACAGAATCTGGGGAAAAGCATACCAAGTTTGGTGAAATTGTTGGAAAAAAAAGATTGGTGTTGGGATTCTGGAGCTCAGCCATCTCTGCACTGCAGATGGAGACCATTCCTCGGGAGCAGAAGGAGGCACCCATCCTCGGGCAGGGCTGGTCCTGAGGAGTGAGAGTGGAAGGCCAGTGAGAGGTGGACAGTGAAAAGCATGGGAGACAGAAAACTCTATAAAGTTTAGGATCCAGGAATTGCATTTGGTGAGCGCGAGAGGAGTGAGGGAAGGGAGGGGAGGGTCAGACAGGAGTGAGGTCAGGTCAGAAGCTGCAGAAACCCAAGGGATCTGGGAACCATCACAGGTATATGGTGAGAGAACAAAACCCAGTGCTCTGTTAGTGTAGGAGCAGGCCTTTTTTCCCCAGAGTCCACAGGAGGGGCCATGAGCAGGACTGGACTGGACTGCCTTTGGGTCTGTAGAGGCACATGGAGGTGTTTGGTACCCATCCTGTGCAGACAGGCTGAGCCCTGGGTAGGACCCCCCTGCACAGATGGGTAGAGGGTGCAGGCCCCTCAAAACCTTATGCAGTTAAGTAATTGGCAGGTGGACAGAGCTCTTGTGAGCATTGCCAGCTCAGAAGAAATGCATTCACTCTCAGAAATCCAGCTCCTGTGGCGGTCTCCTGATGCGTGTGTGGTGTGGTTCTCTACCTTAAGTCTGCATATAGGACGTGCTTAGTAAATATATATTAAGTGAATAGGGCAGTGTGGACAATCACTAATTGCTGCTCCTTACAATAATAGAAATGCATTATTCTCGTATTGAAAGAGAGCTCACTCCAAGTCTTTTCCAAGTGAACATCCAGTTAATAAGTTACCCTAAGAGCATGTGGTGTCCTTATAGGCGCTTTGCTGGTTGTCTCTTGTGGGCACCACAGGCCTCATGTGGCTGGTTGTGCCTACTTTGTGGATGTCCACAGTGATGGTGGCTGAGCCTTTGGCTGTTTGGCCTTCCTTCTGGAAGCAGGACGTTGGCCAGGATGTGCTGGAGGAGTGGGTGACTATGGAGAGGGCTCTGTCCCTGTGTGTGGCAGTGGGTGTCTAGCCTGATGCCAAGGAGAGTCATCTCTGAGCCACTCCATAAAGGAGCCCACATCAAGGCTTGGTTAGGCCATTTCCAGTCAGGGAGCAGTAGCACCCAAACTAAAAGCCGTGCCTACCTGATAGGAGGTGTAGCTGCAAAGCATGACCATCTCAGGCTGCAGCTCCAGGACATACTCTGTCCCTCCCCCAGAAGGACACCTCTCAGATTGGGGATGTTCCTGGACTCTCCAAGTTATTCAGGAAGTACAGAGCAGGGGACACAGTTCCATGTATGACAGATAAGCTGAGTGGCATTCACTTGTCTAGCTGCTCACAGTCCTCAGCACACACCACTCATGGAGGATGAATGCTAGGGGGTCTTTTTCTGCTCAGAGAATGCTATGAGCAGTGCCCCCATCTGCCCAGGGCTGTGCTGCTGTGGTTGCTCTCCAGCACGCAAGAGATGGTGGGTCCCTGCTTGGGCCCTTCTGTGCCTGCCCACCTCTCTTCTGCCTGGGCCACTTTCATGTCTTAGGCTCCCCACCTCCCTGGGGGTCTCCCACCCTGTGCTCTGCATACAGAATGGGCTTGAACTCACTGCTAGGCTGTTCCCAGCATGCAGGCATTGCTCCGGTGCTGTGCGTCCAGTGGGTGCTCACAGCAGCTCTAAATGGCAGTGTGTAATTTTAGAGCACAGCCAACAGGAGATTGCTCCTTAAGTTCTGGATATGATTTCTCATTTATAAAAAAAAGTTTGCACCCAAAATGCCTCAAAACGTTTTTAATAGAATTGATAAAGCATTTGTTGTAGGATTTTGGTGGCGAGGCCCTCCCTGTGTAGACAGTGCCAGCAGCATGTTGGGAGGGGCATTTTAAGGCACATGATTTTGTGATTAGAATTATACAACATTTGATTAAGATTATGTTAATGAAATTAACGTGCAGTTTTCACACTCATAAAATACATTTCAATTCTCATTTTGATGAAACTTTTTCCTTTAAATTTCCTTTCACAGTGGAAGATCAATAATAAATGGTATATTGAACACTTTAACAAAATTTTTAAGAAAATACAGAAGTGAGGAATAGTGATTGCCTAAATTTGTGTACTTTATATTCTATCACAAAATGGGCCAAAGTTCAATATTAAATAGTCTTTCCTAATAAGTTTTACAAGTTTTCATAAGGAAATACATTCATAAGACTTTGTTTGCATTCTGTTTATAAAAGTAACAAAAACAGCAAGAATTCTCACTTTATGAGATGTGCCACAGCACACAAGTCCATGACACTGTCCTCTGGGACATGGGGTGTGGTTTTCTGAGTGAGGTCTTCTCACCTGGAAGGCCAATTCTTGGTGGTCCTGGGGGTTCTCAGGAACACAGACCAGTCGCTGCTTTGTTCTCTGCCATACATTGCAGTGACCAGGAACTGCCCTAGAGGGCAGCCGGGAATAATATCTGGGACCTAGTGGTCCAGATGAAGGATCAGCCAGCTGGAAATGTGCTGTGGCCACTGGAAGGTGTGTAGGGGTGGCCTCACTCACTGAAGCAGTGCAGATAGGCTGAATGAGGCCACTAAGGATGGTGGCTGCAGCTCAGCAGAGTTGAGCAGGATGATCCATTGGGCAGGTGCCCAGAGAATAGACTGCCTGTTGTGCTCACAGTTTAGAAGAGTCAGAAGTGGGGGAAGGGAGTGTGACTGTGACAACCTAGAGCCACTGCTGCCACCTGCTAACTTGCCAGGAGTGAGCCCCTCTGAGCAGACAGCAGAGGGAGGCGGTTGTCTTAGGAGTAAACTCAAGAGTGAAGTCGTGAACAGGGAGTTGTAGACCCTTTCCACCAGGGATTCAGTTTGCAAACTGCTAATAAATTCCTTTACCTATGACTGCTTTGGGAACATAAACTGTCAAAATTTTAACACACAAATAGTTTCATTTTCCTGAGCAAGGAACTGTGAGTGTCCCAAGCCCACTGCCCTCAGATGAAACCTTCAGTGTGGGCAAATTGGAAGAGAGCCCCAGAGTGGACAGCAGCCTCGGAGCCAGACTTTGACCTTGCCCTGCTTCCCTCCCATAACAGCCTGGACAGTGGTCTTACTCCATAGGACAGGGGCTTTGTCCAAGGCTTATCCCTGAGACCTGGTACGGGTACAAGGGGTCTCAGCCAAGTGCCTACGAGGACCATGAAGTCCCTCTGGCCACTCCAACCCCTCGCTTCTCTTCTACTGTGGTTACTGTAGCCACAATCCCCTTAAGGATCCGTGATGCTAAACGAGTTGCCCTTGAGGCCCCCCTGCGCTGCCCCTCCAGGGCCTCTAAGCAAGCTGGAGCTGTCTGTGGCAACCTGTGAGGTGAGACAGCTCAGGCCAGAGACCTTGTCCTTGAGGACAGGGCGGTGTCCAAAGGCTACCACCCCAGACTTGGGGAAGTGCAGGGCCTGAGTTGGGAGGGGAACAACATGAGTGCTGGGCTCTAGGAACTGAAACATAAAAAAATGAACAAACAAAAGATTCCTGCAACTTTGCCTATAGTCCACATGGTGACCATGCAGTTCACAGAACTGGCAAGTGGACATGAGAACCCCACACAGCCTGCCAGTTCTGAGGGGTCAGGTTCTAGTGGCTCAGGATGTGCAAGAACCAGGCTGTCCCTCATGTCCCTGGAGGGAGGTCTCGAGTGATCGCAGGCTTGGATCAGTGTCCAGTAGGGCAAGTCTCATTGTGTGTGGGGCTCAGTTTCCCCGGCAGTGATGAAAGTCGGAAACAAGCTGCCCTTAAAAAGGAGCCTGAGCTCCGGCCCTTCCTGTCCCTGAGTCAGGGCGTTAAGATGCACACGAAAGTGCTGGCGACTTCCAAGCACAGACGGGCACACGAGGGCCCAAGGTGGAGCACCTGCCACCCTCCGATGAGGTAGGCCGGGCCTGCCCATCTCCAGCCTGGCTCTGGTGGCACCCAGCACCCGCGTGTGCAAAGGGGCGCGCCCAGGTTGGGGCGAGGGCGGGAGGACAGGAAGGTAATGGGTGGGGGACGGCTCAGAAGGTCATATAGGTGGGGCCAGAGAGCCGGAGGACGGGGTGGGGGAGGGGGTCGCAGTGGGGCCGGGAATATTATGGAAGCGAGGACAAGGGCAGGAGGACCTCCAGGAAGGTCAAGGGGGCAGGAGAATGGGGTGTGGCGCTCGCGGGCAGGGGAAGAGGGCGGGACCGCAGGGGCAAGGGCCCGGGTCACAGTGGTGTCTCCTCCTGCTCCAGCGCGTGGGGCGGCGCGTGGCAGGAGGGTGGTAGCGACGCGAGCTTGAGGAGCGCAGGGCGGCGACGTGCTCGGGGCCGCTGGAACGAGCGCCGGCTGTGCACGCGGCGAGCCGCCGCCGACCGCGCGTGAGCACTCTGCAGCCCCCGGTGCTCCGGTCCCGCGCCCAGAGCGGACCCCGTCCCTTGCCCCGGCTCAGAAGGCGTGGCTTTCTCCTGGGTGGGCATGGGCGCGGACACGGACTCAGACGGCACCCGGCTCGAGGCACGCGGCAGCGGGAGGCGCGTGGGCAGTGGGGGCTTCTCTGCAGCGGCGGGTGGCCCGTGGCGTGGGGATGAGCGTCCGGTCAGCGGGGTGTCAGACCCGGTGTCACCTGCGGACGACAGGGCGTGAGCGGCACGGTCAGCGCTTGCCAGATCACCGCAGGACGCAGCTTCCTTCCCCTTGGTTGCTGCTCCTGAGGGTTGTCCAGAGCAGGTGCATCCCAGCGCCTGGAAGGCGTCCTGTCCAGCACTAGATCTCTTAGCCTTCCACGCCATGGTGGGGGGCCCTTTCAGCGTCGGTCACAGGGAGGCTCCACCTCGAGCCACTCGACTTCTTTGGTGGTCTGCAACTTGGGGGTCCCCACAGGCCCAGTCTGAGGCCCAGCCCAGCTTGCCTGGACCATTCAGAATGTTCTGTGGCCACCATGATCCCCAGGACAGTTTAATCGAGGACCTGACTACAGATGTGACAGGTGCCCCCTAAGGAGGGCCCAGCAGCCTCCTCTCCCTGGGAACAGGGCACCCTACTCTGAAAACCAGTGGGATTCAAGGATGACACCCAGAGAAAGGCCAGAGGTCCAGAGCAGAAGCAGGGACAGGTAGAGAAGAGGCAGAGGTGGCCCTTTCCCACAACCAGGACAGCCAATGGGACCACCAATGCTTGTTGGGTGCACGCACCGTGCAAGTCTCAGAAGACAGTGTCTCCTCCCACAGTGCAGGGTGGACAGATGCAGGTTCCACCAGAGGGAAGAGCTGTCCCAGCTGCATTTGGAGTAGACACTACCCTACCCTGCCTTACCCTCGTGCTCCTCCCTCAAGCCCACCTAGCTCCCAAAGGACACTTGAAACGATCCAACATCTGCCCAAGGTGGGCTGAGGCCTCCTTCTGTGGAATGAATGGGATAGCCCAGGCCCCCCATTCCTCTCCACCTGTCTCCCCTTCCTCTCTGGGCTGAGGCCCAAGAGGCTGTCAGCATGCTGGTGGGCATCTGTGTGGCCAGCCCCTGACTGCCCCATGTCCTGCACGCCACTGACATGTTACTTCTGCCCTGGACTTCCACCACCTGGACTTTTTGCAGGGCTTAGGGCCTTTGGGGAGGATAGAGTTTCCCTCCCTCAGCCACCCAGGCCTGTTTTCACCTCCCTCTGAGCTCATGGTTTGACCACATGGGTCCAGAGCATTTTGTGAGCAAGCTAACAATCTCAAAGTAAAAACTCAGAGGCAGCCTGCTAAGACACACCAAGTCTCAGACAGCTCTGGAGAAGCAGACCCGCGAACGTTCCCTGAGAGGCTCTGAAAGAAAGAAGTGGCTGTTGACAGTCTGCAGAAGTTCAGTCAGAAAGAGAGAGTGTGAGGCCTGAGGACAGGAGCTGAGGAGAGAGGAGGCGTTAGGGTTAGGCATTACATGTGTGTGGACTCAGGAATGGCAGCATGGGGCCGCTCCTCAGGGCCGTCAGCCAGCAGAAAGGAGTCCACAGACTTGTTGCTGAGGCGAAAGGGCGTCAGGCGGCGGAAGTTGCCAGGAGAGTGGGGTATCTGCACACGAGCCCTCTGGGAGGGCACCACTGTCTCCCCAGGAGTCAGCCAGGGGGGCGCCCTGGCCAGGAGGCTGGGGCCCAGGTCCTCGTCCGGAGAAAATACAGGGTTGTCAATTCCTAGGAGAAAGGGCAGCAGCCAGTCAGCCTCTAGGAGCAGCCCACATGGGGAAGAGGGAAAGTCACTTCCAGGCTGTCACCAGCTGTTCCTGAGGCAGCACCTGCAAGGTCACCTGGAAGATTAAGGTGGCAAGCCTTCACCCTGCAGACAGCACAGGTGACACCTCCCCCCTCAGGGCACAGAGACCCTGCCGGCTCCATGCCAGGGGGACCTGCCACTGCCAGGACTGCATCTCCCTGGGGGAAGTCTTCATGCTGGCGACAACTCTCTAGGGGAGTATAGGACATGGGGATGTCCCTTTCTCAATGACCAAGATGCCCCCACAACCTCCACCTGTGATGTCACCCTACCCACCTGCAGGAGAGTCGGATGCAGTGTCCTTGGTGACATTTGCCAGGAACTCGATGCCCCCACTGGTGTCCTCAGCGTCATATTCAGGGACCTCCTCAGGATCTGAAAGTTCCAAATCTAGTGGGAGAGGCAACACAAGGAACATGGACTGGGGGTCAGGGAGCCAGGTCCAACTCCCAGGGCTGGGGCTATTATCAGGCCACCAAGCCAGCAGTGTCTGGGTGATCCATGAGTGGCTGTGGGAGGGGCAGGCTGGGTGAGGGTGACAGAACCTCTGGGAGAGGCAGGGGCAGGGATGGCAGGCCAGCAGGGAGAGATGTGAGGACCCTGGCTGGGGAAGCACCTGCAGTGGTGCAGTCACAGTTGGGGATGGGGATGTATGTTTAGCCTGCCTTGAGCCTGGGAGACAAGAAAGAAAGCAGCCAATGTCAGGAGGCCATAGGTCCTACTGACTAGCATTTCTCCAGAGCAAACCAGTACCTTTTTCCTTAATGGTGAAGTTGTGCATGAGGCTCTCGGTGGGCAGCTTTCCATTGGGGATGCTGCTGTTTCTCTGAGGAGCAAACAGGGAAGTGCTTATAGATGCAGATGGAGCACCTGCCTCCCGCCCCAGAGAGCAGAGCAGGACCTGTCTCCGCTCTGCCCACTTTCAGCCTCCCCGTGTTTCCTTCTTGGTGGGCAAGGTGACAGGGATGTAGGGCCTTCCAGGGCAACATGAGGGGTGCCCTGTGCTGCCTGTGGTCCCTCACCCGCTTCTGGGCACGCTCCCTCTTGTACAGCTTGGCTGCCTTCTTGTTCTGGTTCAGGCCCAGCTTGGTTGACTTGAAAGACTCCAGGCGTTTCCTCATGGTCCTGTGGAAAATCTCCTTGTCCTGCTTCTCATCCTCGTTTGGAGTTAACTCATGTCTGCTGTAGAGATGCTTGTACTGGGGGGAGTGACAGGGATCATCACAGCTGGGGACATAGCAGGGCACCCCCAGGGACATGGGGTCACCCCACCCTCACACCCTCCTGCTGCCACAGCTAAGCACAGGATTCCCTGTTGTCCCAGGAGAGGACGGGAGGAGAAAGCCGCCCACAAGGACTGCACCTCCTGCCTCGGCTTGTACAGGTACTGTTGCAGTGTGTGGTGGGTGACCATGTCCTCTGCGTCCCGGATGCTGCGCCGCCGCTGCTCTAGGGACTGCATGTCCAGACATACTGCGCTGACGTTCTCCCTCCTGTGTGTGGGGTGGGTCGCTGAGCCACGAGAAATGCACCTTGGGGCCTCCTGCTGGCCCCTGCCCCTTGCCTTTGTGACCGTTGCATATGGCCTAGGCTTTGGCCTGGGCTTGGGCCCCAGGACACCTGGGAACCTAAACACAAGGACACCTGGACACTAGGACATCTGGACAACTGTATACCTGGGAACCAAGGCATCTAGACATCTAGGAAACAGGACATCTGGACACCAGGACAGCTCAACACTTAGATACCTGGGCATCTGGCATCTGGACACCTGGGCAACTGAACACTAGGACAACTGGACATCTTGACACCTAGATATCAGGGCACCTGGACACCTGGCCAGCTCCTTCTCTCCTCTGCGCTTAGCCTGACCTAGAGGCCTTATAAGGCATCTTGTTTTAGTTGACTCCCCTCTCTGCCCCTTGTGACCTATTCCTTCCAAAACCCTGGCTATGAGACCCCAGGGTGCCGCCCTCTGCCTCTCCCTAGCATCTGCACACCTGCACTGAGTGGTGTAGATGCTCAGTAAGCACTGGCCATAGCTGTGGAGTCTGAGGCCAATGGGGCAGCAGGTGTGAAATCCAGAACTGATCCAGGCCTCTTCTGGGAGGGCAGACAGATCAGGCTCTAGGCCCCAGTGTGCTGCCATCCCCACTTCCTCCCCAACTCTCCCCCATCTTGCATCAGTGCAACAGGAAGATGATCTCACTGGCTGCCTGATGGTGACTGCAGGAGGAGACGCTTGGCCCACTTTCTGCACACCCACACCCCCCCCACAGCACACAGGCTGGGACTCTGTCACCCAGTTTGGACTTTCAGTTCCCCAAAGGCCAGAGGAGATGCCTGTTGTGGAAGACCCATGCCTGTTGGCAGGCTCCAGGCTCAGGAGGCCGTGTGGACATGGACACGTACAGGAGGTAGGAGACAGAGGCCTCCACAGTAGATGGTCGTGGCGTGCTGAAGTCCACGTTGACCATGTTGTCAGTGCTTGGGGAGCGGATAAAGGCCAGGGACCCACGGCGCTCTCCCTGCCATGAGAGACAGCTTCGTCAGTGTCAGTCAGTCAGCACCTAACCCTAGGCACACAGGCAGCACCTGTCCTCATAGGGCTGAAGCACTGGGGAGGCCACATGGCCCAGGTGCTGCCCTGCAGCTGCAGGGGTGGGGCAAGTGCAGAAGCTCCTGTCAGGCCATGTCAGTGCTGCCCCACCTGAGCAGTCAGGGAACAAAACAGCCAATGTATGAAAGAATAAAACCTCCCTGGGGCACCGTTAGGGCCCACTGATTCCGTGGTCAGGAAGGTGGCTCTTGGCTGTGGACTCCAACCTCCATCCTCATTTCCCCAGGAAAGGAAACCCCAGCAGCCTCACACCCAGGAGTGAGCGCACTATGACGCAGAGCATAACCGACAGAGAAGGAGATGCCAGATAAGCCCCAAGCAGGAGTGAGGCCGTGGGGGACCATGAGGCCCATGGAAGAGGATAGGGCAGGGTGCCAAGGGTGGACAGGGCAAAAGGACAGGCTCCATGGGGACAGATCTCACTGTTGCCCAGGCTGGCCTCAAACTCCTGGGCTCAAGTGATCCTTCTGCCTTGGCCTTCCAAGTCACTGAGACTGTGTGCTGGGGCACTTCAGGCTCAGAGTGCTGTTTGCCCCTTCAGTGTATGTATGTCTTTCACATGTTGGAAACTCTGTTGGTCTTCTGCTTCAAAATCCAACTTTGTTTTTTAATTTTTTATAGAGATGGACTCTTGTTATTGTCCAGGCTGGGTCTTGAACTCCTGGGCTGAAATGATCCTCCTACCTCAGCCTCCCAGAATGCTGGAATTACAGGCATGAGCCACTACACCAGCCTACAACCCCATCATCCTTCTGTCACTGATGCATGAGGAAAAGGCAAGGGCCAGGTGGGTCTGTGAGTGGTAAGCCCACCTGGCTGCATCAAAGTGCCCAGCCCACCCCACACCAGGGACCACTAGGAGAGAGCAAGTGACCAAAGTGAGAGGTGTCCAGGCAGGTCTGATGCTGGGGGAATGACACAGTGGGCATGGTAAGAGCAGGTTAGTGGACTCCAGGGCTTTGTACATGAGGCGGAGCCCAAGGTCATGGATCATGGACAAACATTTGATGTGGCTGGTGGAGCTGAGGGGAGGCTTAAGCCCTGCACAGTGCCCATATCACCTATATGGGGGTGGAAGCCAAAGAGTGTCTCAGGAGGAAGCAGTAGGCAGAAGGGAAGTTGCCTTGGGCTCTAGGCCCCTCTAGAGACCTGCAGCCAGCCCCCTTCCACCCTCCATTGCAAGGGCAGCCACAGCCACAGAAGGTTGAGATTTTTGCATTGAACTTTCTTAACCTGGGTCAGAAGTGAGGATAGCAACCCTTCCAGTAGCTTCTATGCCCTGCTGAGCCTGAGGCAGCCTCTTCCTATGCCTTGGAGTATAGAGTTGGAGGTTTATAGGTAGAGCATGGTCCAAGAAGTCTATGGCTTAGGGGCCCCCTGAGCCCTGGCTCTGCCAGGATGCCTCTGTCATGTACACGAGCCCAGGCCATGGGCTGCATAATGGGTAACAAGCTCCAGGAGGGAAAGGACCACTTTTCCTTGAGTGTCTGAGGGGTTTGCTGAGCCAGTCTCCTCTGCCCCACAGGGGCAGAGACTCTTCTGGTCCTGGGGCTCCAAGCTAGCCAGGCCCTGCCCCTCAAGAAGGAGTTGTGGCCACCCCAGGGAGGTAGATTTCCTGCAACTGGCCACTGGCCAGGCTGTAGGGGCCAGAGCTCCCAGAGGAGGCCCAGATAGTCGTCTGAGGCTGAGGACCACCCAACCGCGGGTGCTGGCTGTTGGGCTGGGTGGGGTGGCCTGGCCTGCTCAGTCTCTGAAGAAGGCAGGGACTGTGGAGGTAGCTTTGGGGCCACCCTGACTCGAGGTGGACATGCGTAGTTCCCCTTTCTCCCCTGGATTTCCTTTGCAGTGACAACCCTACGGGAGTACTTCAAAGTGCAGATGGGCAAGATGTCCCTACTGCAGATGGGCAAGATGTCCCTTTTCCTTTGCAGTGACAACCCTACGGGAGTACTTCAAAGTGCAGATGGGCAAGATGTCCCTACTGCTTTCCCTCTGTGTGCACACATGTGGAATGTATGCACGCACATGTGTGCATTTTGAGAGCCCAGGCCCATCTCTCCCTGCCTACTTCCCATCCTATCCTACCCTGAAGGGAAACACAGGGCCTCAGGTCATGGGGCCTGGCCTCTGCTCTTAGCCTGCCAGCACCACTGAGTATCTAGTGAGGGGGCCCAGTGCTCTGTGCCTCAATTTTCCTGAGTGAGAGAGCTGTGACATGGCCTGTGACATTCCCCAGGCACTGGAGGGCCCCAAGTCTCACATAACACAGGCCAGTTGCTGAGGACTACATGGTGTTGTCCCTGCTATGCCAGCCTCAGAAGTGTGGGGCCACCCCTGCCCTCCATCACCCACACCCCTGACCACAGCAGTCCATGTCCACCACAGGGAGCCAGCAGAGCTCTGGTACCTCAGCCACGTAGCTGATGGCATCCTTCAAGTTCAGCTCGTGGAAAACATTCAGGATTCGATCTCGGGACTTCTGAGCCGACCGTCTCATGAGGATTTTGCTGAGGAATTTCCTATCAAAATTGGACCACCTGAGGGGACAGACAGCCCAATGTTGGCATGCGGGGGAGGTGGGAGTCAGCCTACCTGCGTCAGATGGGGCCCTACCTGACTCGAGGTGGACATGCGTAGTTCCCCTTTCTCCCCTGGATTTCCTTTGCAGTGACAACCCTACGGGAGTACTTCAAAGTGCAGAGAGCCGGCAATGGCACCTCTAGCAGAGTTTCTCTGACATTGTCCTCTAGAATCCATATGGTCTCATGCTGACATTCAAGTCTGCTATCCACCTCGAATCAGCGATCTTCCACTGTCTGTGCGAATTTCTGTCTGATGCTGTTGTAACTAGAGTGTGCACAAAACTGTGGGTTCCACTTTCTCATCTACTACCATGTTGTGAGTAGTTTCCCAAGTGATCCTTTAAAAAGTGGACAGTACAAGGTGGGCGGCAGAACTGGCTGGGGATGGCAAGTCCCTCTGAGCTCCTGGCTATGAGAAGAGTGGAACTGACCAGAGTGCAGTTGTCTTAGTCAGTAGGATTAGAAAATCCATTGCTTATTCAGGTCAGAGGCAGGTGGCCTGGTCAGATTTAAGAGAAACTTCTGGGACTCAAGAGAGAAGGCTCCAGCCCTTCCAAGGATGGATGGAGCTGCCAGATACTGTCCGCCCCTCAGAGGCAGAGGGTGACAAGACCCCCGGGGCTTCTGGTATCACACCCCAGAATCACAGATGTCTTTTCCACATGTGTCCTGGAGGCTGGACCTCTTTGGTCCAGCTCCAGATGACCAATGCTCTGTGCAGGTCACCTGGGGTGTGCTTCTTGCAACAGCCCTCACAGATAAGAGGCCAGGGATGCCCTGGAACCTCTGAACCAACTCAGTTGTCACCAAGAACTATGGTTCTGCTCCATGGAAACCACAGTCATATCTTGTACACCAACGTGGGTTATTTGTTCATAAAACAGGGAACCGACAACTGTGAATTTTAGGTGCTTCAGTTATTAGAGTTCATATTTTTAAGAGTCAAATGTATTTTATAATAAAATATAAATAGTTTCGGTGTCACAGAAAAAAATTATTTTAAATGTTGATAACACTAACACACTCATTCTCTGTTCACAACAGGGGAAATCACCTGTTTTCCCTATTTTCTAGAGAAAATATTTTAACATTATATATATATATATTTTTTGCAGTTTTTGGCTGGGGCTGGGTTTGAACACACCACCTTCAGCATATGGGGCTGGCACCCTACTCCTTTGAGCCACAGGCGCCACCCTAACATTTGAATTTTTAACATTTAGAATTAATTGTCATCACTGTCATCTTCCAGCCATATATTTTAACATTTAGAATTAATTGTTCCCCAGCAAAGGATGTCACTCTGTGCCTGGGAAGCACTGTGGAGCGTGGTCAAGTGCCTCTGCTGGTGCCAATTGCAGCCTGGTGTAGTTCAGGTCCAGGCCACCTGAGTGTCAGGGCTAAGCCAGGAGCTGGGCTTTGTGGAACATGGTTTGCCACAAGGGGCCCATGAGTCCCCAGCCTACTGCCTAATGGGAAAGAGCCACGTACTTATCTCTGAGGTAGTTGTGCCCGATTTGTCCTGAGATGTCCTCAATGGCTGAGAGGATGTGGTCGAAAGCCTTGCCAGGGAGGCAAGAGACATTAGTTGGCATCACTGCTGGTAGCTCTAGAACCCAGGACATGCGTCCCCCACTACAGGCAGCCACCTCCTCACCCCTGCTGCCTCCCTACCCCAGAGGCCCCCGCCTGCCCCTTCCCCTGCCTACCCCTCCTCCAACCCCTACCCTGCCATGCAGCTTCTCGTTGAGCCTGGGCTCTCGCTGTTCACTCTTCTTCACTTTCAGCCACTGCACGAGGGGCTTGATGGTCAGGCCCTGAAAGACCAGGTCTTGCTAACCACTGGGTGGCACCCCTGCTGGAACCCCACTGAGTCGCAGCAGTCAGACGCCACCCTGAAGCCCCCACAGAGCAGAGTCAAGACCTGTCAGGGACTGCCTCTGGGTCCCCAGCAACATGCTCCTTGGATTGGCCAAAAGCAAAGGCAAGTGTCACCTCGCAGGTGTGCTGAGCCCAGACCCTCAGGGAGAGGCAACTGGGGCAGTACCAGGCAGCCACAGCCCAGGAAGAGCATTTTAGGGCAAATTATGCTCCATCCCTTGTGAGGCCACTTGGAAACCTACAAAACAGCTCCTAATTACTAAAATTATAAAATCTAATTAGGGTTTTATGGAGCCTGGCGGCGCACCTGGAAGATGACAGTGAAGAAGACGACGATGATGGTGGTGCTGACGAACAGGTTCTTCTCCTTGACCTTGTTTTTGTCCAGCAGCACGACCAATGCAAAGGCCACAGCCCCACGCAGACCGCCGTAGGACATGACCACCTGGTCTATGAGCTCCAGTTGCACCATGCGGTAGCGGTTCAGGACCCGGGTCTGCAGCACTACGCCTGCAGGAGGGAGATGTGACGAAGGGACAGTAGCACCCTGAACACAGTGCCCCTGCCTCATCCCTTGGAGCCACACTCAAGCCCCTGCTCCTGAGGACCTGAGAAGCCCCCATGTGCCACTGTTTCCACCATGCTCCACCTATACCACCAACCACATGCAGGTCCTGGGGGTAGTAGGCTGGGGGGAGCAGGTCCTGCCTCCTTTCCTACCTCCGGTCTTATTGGCCCATTCTGGGGGCAATCCAAGGGTGTCAATGGAGAACCAGGTAGGCTCCCTCTGGGTTCCACCTCCTGCCCAGCCCATGGGCCACCATCTCATCCCTCCCTCCCACATGCAGGGCCACAAGAAAGCCTGGACCTCTCGGGGAGGTGCTGCAGATGTGTGAGCCACCACCCGCCTCACCAATGGCCCGGTACACGGAGATGAAAACCAGTGTCAGGAGGATGAAGGCTGTGTTCCACGTCCAGATGAGGGGGTCCACAGCCGAGATGCCAAGAAACATGAAGATGATGGTCTCGGCACTGCTGGCCAACATCTTCATGGTGTAGCGCACAGTGGTGGCTGACTGCTCTGAGATATTGGCCTTCACGTACTTCTGACAGCAGATGCCACAGAAGGTGATGCTGCATGGGGGAGTGTGAACAGCTCAGGATGGGTGGAAGGCCTAGTCCCTGCCAGTAACTGGGCCCCTAACAGCCCTACAGGCTCTCCCAGGCCACCCCCTTGGTGAAGTCATAGCTGTTCCTGGGCTGGTCCCCCTGTGGCCAGTCAGCCCCAGCTGGGCCCTACATGGAGGGAGTAGATGGCTCTCCCTGCCCAGGGAACCTGCCACTGTTTTGTGCCAACCTCAGGGGGCAGACCTGGGAGTACCGTGGCTTTCCTGCTGCGTGTGGGCTGTTGCTGACAGAGGCAGCACCACAGGGCCTGGAGCCCCTCAGAGCCACGCTGAGCCAACCATGGACACTAATGTGGAGACACAGACTTTAAGAACTCCTGGCCCACAGGGACTGTCCACCAGCTGGGGAAGTGAACTGAGAAGACAGGAGTAGGGGGGTGGGGGGAGCTGCTGGGAAAATATCCATGGGGCTGTGCATGGGCCTCAGTGGCTGTGGGGCCTGCACCTGCCTGGCTGTGCTCCCTGTGCTACTGCTGCCATCCCCTAGGAGGGCTGCTCCCATCTCTGGGCTTCAAATCCATCCTGAGAAACCCACTCACGCCAGGATGGCCGACAGGGACAGCATCTCTGCAGTCAGGTAGGACAGGTACGAGATGACAAAGACGAAGCCTGGCTCGATGATGCGCACGTGCTTGGTGAAACGGGTCACCAGGGACAGCAGGAAGGCAAAGGCCACGCCCAGCAGGGTGCCCCCCAGGCTCACCACAAAGAAGGACACTGCGGACAAGGACACCAGTGTGTGTGCCTGTGTGTGCAGGTGAGGCTGCTGACTGGCCTTCCAGGTCATTCTTCACCTCCCACAGAGGTGCCTAGAGCTCAGAAAGCAAAGGATCCATTCTTCCCATTTCAGAGACAAGGGCCTAGTCCCTGCACCAGACTCAGCCCCCATTGTGAGGCTTCCTGTGGCCTCAGACCCTGTCTAGTTGACCTTCTCTGGGAAGATCAGCCCTGCCCAGTGAAAGCCTTAGGACTCTTCAGGCAGGACCCACATCAAATCGTGTTTGTGAACTATGCTGGGAGGGGAAATGACACGATGGCTTTGAGTGAAAACACATTGTCCTACATGGGCTTTTGGTCCTAGGAGTGGCAGGGACCCAAAGAGAGCCTGCCTGGAGAAGCAAGTCTGCCTTCTGTCTCAGTAGACAGGCCTGAAGGTGGGCTGGGCAGACCCACTGGCTACATACCTATGCCTTTCACGCAATCCACGCCAGTCACCTGGTCACTACCCAGTGCCACAAAAGATGTGAACACGTCATATAGGACCTGAGGGGACAAACAAGCCAGACCAGCGGTCAGGATTGACACCCCACATCTAGGCCCCAGGCCTCCCTGGACATGGGCCTGACTGTGGGGCCCACAGCTACCAAAGGCTATCAGAAGGACATCATCACGGGATGACTGTCACAGGAAAAGGCACGGGCAAGCTGGCAAATGGGATATAGGAGGCAGAGAACCTTCTGGGAGGAAGCAGAGACTTGGGGAACAAAGCTGTCCTCTTCCTACCTCAGGCCAGTGGGGTCACTATCAAGCCACCTGGTGCCTTTTACTTCTCTCTCAGTCACAGAGAGTGACCTAGGGTCTTGTTTCTAGTGGATGAGAGCTCACCCCTGAGGTCTTTGCATGTATTTAAACCACATTCCACCCAGACCTTGAGACAAAAAGCCTGGGAGCCTCATCCTGCGCTGATGGAGACAGTAGTGTTTTCTGAGCCTGTGCTTTCCTCCTCAGGGTGTGGGGACTCCACGCAGAGGGCACCAGGGCAGGTAGGGCTGCCCGGGGGGCCGTGGCCCTGGGAGACCTGTTGAGGCTGGTCCAGCAGCTTCAGCTACCCCAGGCCTTGCACTTCCTAGAGAAATGGCCTTGTAAGTTCAGTAAGGCCACTGTGAGGCCCAAGGACATTCCCTGTGTTTTAGGAAACTGTTCACTCTAAGTCATGGTAATAGGCTTCAGGGCTCAGGGGCATGGGCCCCTACAATGTCCTGGGCCCAGGGTTAACTCCATGCAGGTTTCTTCCCCTAGTTCCTGTCACAGGCTGAATGTGCCGTGCCTAGCCCTATGATGAGGTGGCCCTAACCTCAGAACATGGTTGTTTGCACATAGGGCCTTTGGAGGGTGACTAGTTAGTCTGAGGTCAGTCGGGTGGGAGAAGGGGAGGACCCAGCTCTGGGGACACATGGCACAGGACTGCACAGACCCAGCATCTGTGGGCTAATACTTTGCATGGTAGTCACAGTGGACTTGCACAGTTCTTCTGAGGTTTTGTTGTGCTTTACTCATCTGCCTTTTAGGAAACGAGGCCTGGTTGGCAACAGCCGCAGATATGAGGCTGAAGACTCTGCCTAGAAGATGTGAATCCTGCTGTGAGGAAGAGGGGCCCAACTGAAACCACGTCATGCTGGGTCAGCAGGCTGGGGACTAGTCTTGCAGTTGCACAGAGCATCTGGAGGTGGCTGTGTGGCCCTGGCAGACACTGAGAGGCCAGTCCATTCTGAGGTCCCGTCCATCACCCACTCACCACGGTGACAGCATCATTCAGCAGCGACTCCCCAAACACGATGATGAATAGGACCTCATTGACGTGCACCTCTTCAAAGACAGCCAGGACAGCCACTGGGTCCACAGCGGCAATGAGGCTGCCGAACAGGAGGAAGTCCAGCAGCCCCGCCTGCAGCTCGCCTGGAAGACGCGAGGGGGCCATGGGGCCTCGAAGGACCCGCTGCCCACAGGGGAGAGCAGGGCCAGGGGCAGGCTGTTGACCTCTCCCCATCTGGGCCAGGTTGTACTTCATGGGGCAGCCTCAGGCTGCTGTCAGCTGGGTCAGCCTGTGTCTTCCCCAAGCACCCGATAGCCACCCATGTCTCCCACAGGCCTTCCACATGCCCCCCTGTGTCCCACACATGTTTTCCAGTCTCACACATCTCCCATGTGTCTCCCACATATCTCACATGGCTTCCCATGTGCCTCCCCAGGCCTCCCACATCTCTCCAGGGAAGGTTGTGCCACCCCAGGGGCCCGTTTATCTAAAGAAGAATGAGCCCTGCAGGGTCCACCAGGAGGGAAAGCAGAACCCCTCTGGGGTCCAGCCCCGAGGTGAAGGGGCCTCAGCAGGTGCAGACAGCTTAGGTGCTGAGCAGGGGATGAGGTTCCCCTGGGGGCTGCAGCCCTGATGTCCCATCCATACTTGCAGGAGCAGCTGAGAATGCTGGGCCAGAGGGACTACCAGACAGGGCCAGGGGTGCCCGGAGCACCAGGCTGGACGAGTGGGACTGGGCAGACAGGACAACATGCACCCCTCTGGGCAGCTTTCCCCTGCTGTTGCTCTGCGCCTTCTTGCCCCACAGGAAAGTTTTGTGGAAATGTACTTTTGTCACTCTCAGCCTGTCCAGAGGGGCCACAGCCCAGCTGGACCCTCAGGGCCCCATGTATGGCCATTTGTCTGGCTCATGTCCAGGGAAGCTCAGAAGATGGGGGCTCTATAACCCACAGTAAGTGGCCACAGTGGTGCAGGAGGCACTTGTGTGGAATGAACAGTGTGGGGGTGCGTAGCACCCTGCTGGGCTGGGCAGAAACACCTGCACCTGCTCCTGCTGCATGCCCAGCTCTGGGCCACCCTCTGTGGGGCTCTGGCCCTGGGGACATGGTGGTCAGAGTGTGCAGACCCACCCCTGCAAGCACAGGAGGAAGGGTACCCAGCCCACCCACTGGCCCAGGGACCCCAGAACAAACTGCCTGGGACAGCTCTGTGTGAGTGAAGCTGGGCCTGCACTCCGACCCCCGCTTGTGCCGGGCAGGGACTCACCCATTAGCCCACTGAGGAAGACGCCATATAGAGATAGCCCAGTGGTGGCAGCATTCCACACGGTACCAACGACCGCATACAGCAGGATGGTGCCCAGGTTGCCGAAGAAGAGTCGGTTGGGCATGAAGTAGCCAGCGTCCAGCACAATGGGCGGCAGCAGGTAGAAGAAGAAGACGGTGGGTGTGAGTGTGAAGGAGGCGATGTGGTCGGCTGCCCAGACGATGCCGCCCAGCACCAGCCCCAGCACGATGAGCAGAGCGCTCTCAGGGACCACGCTGGTGATCTTGTGGGACAGGTGGAACACTGTGGGGGAGGGGAGAGTGTCAGGGGGCCACGGGAGAGGGGAGACAGTGGAGGGCACATGGGGAGAGGTTGGAGATTTGGTGACCTTGGGTGACCAGAGTGGGTGGGGGTGGGAGCGATGGAGCTCAGGCTGGAGGCTACCCAGACTGCCCCTCACTTTTCAGGGAGTCCAAGAAGGCTGAGAAGGGGATGTTGGCCTGTTCTCCTCACACTGAGGGCTGGGTCCCTGACCCACAAGCCCTCCTGGTGGCTTCCCCTTGGGGCATAGGCTGGGTTCCCGCCTGGCAGCTGAGCCCCACCCCTGTGCCTGCAGCTGTTCCTGAGGTGTCTGGAGGCCCCCATGGATGATGCCCTGCAGGTCTACAGGTCTCCCCAGGGGCTGACGGCAGCCCCTCATGGGTCCCCTGAGAGGCCTCAGAGCACAGAGGCACTGACCTATTTGGGCCGTACCTTCATTTCATTTGGATTCAGAAACAGAAGTGATGAAAATTCCCTTCTGAGGACCAATTTGTAATACTCAGAATGTTGATTAGCAAGGTTGACTTCTTTGGCTTAAGCAATATGTGGGACAATTATTTTTTCATTCACTAAGCTTCTGTTTATTAAAAATCTTCCTTGAAATTCAAAGGAAAGTTGTCTTCTGAGATAGCTGAGACCCCATTTAAGCACAGGGCGACATAGACAGGAAGGGCTCCAGTGAACGGGGGTCCTGCTCACTCTGTCCTGTCCCCATAGAGTTTCTGGTGAGCTTGGAGGGGCGATGGAGCTTGAAGCCTGTGTCCTCAAGTGCACTATTGGGATCCTGTAGGAATGCCTACTAGCCCATAGGATGGCAGTGCCATCATTTTTGCTGTTCTCCCCAGCTCTGCACCTGCTCAGCACTCAAGTTGCCCCACCACCCCCAGCACTGCACCTCAACCTCAGGACCCCAGGACCTGTTGTTGCTTCTAGGATCCGAGGCCCTGCTGAAGACCCCTCACTCTCATGTGCCCCTACTGCTCCTCCATCCTGGCACCAACCCCAGAAGTTCTCACAATTGTCAGGTGGAGCAGCAGGGAGGTGGCACCCTGGTGATTAGAGGCATCCCCAAGGTCCCACATGCCAGGACCATGGGCTGCTTCTGGGGAACAGGGAAGGCAGGGTCCCTGGAAGTTGTCAGGCCCTGTCTGGGGCTGGTTGACAGAAGCTGCGGTATGGCTGAGATCCGACCCCTGCCCTGGTTCTGCTGTTACCCTGGCACCCCAACAGGGCATGTGGATGTCCCTCCTGCTCTGGGTTCCACATCCCCCATCCCTGTGGCTGTCAGAGGCAAACCTGGCCTGAGGGGGTCTTCCAGTCCTGGGTGGGGGGAGGTGCAGTGGCCACGTCCTCTGCATAGGCAGCTGGAGAAACCCTGAGAGCTGTGGGCCAGCTCCAAATCTGCATTCTGAGAGCTCTGAGTCTGTGGAAGCCGCGCTGTGGTAGACTTTAGACCTCGCCCTCTGTGCTGTCCAAGGCCTAGGTCTCTAACTCCTGCACCTAGAGCTGCCCACTGCTCCTTCCTAAGGCTGGGCTGGCTGGCCAGGAGCTGCTGCCTGAGCAGTCCAGCCTGTCCCCTTGGCCCAGCCTTCACCACCTGCCACGAGAGTGGACCGAGTCTCCCACCTCTGTTCTTGACTGTGCTGCCACCACTATCCAACAAATCCCCTGCCATGCATGACCCCTTGGAAGCTGCTTAGCTCTCTAGTGGTCATGCTTGTGCCCAAGCCACTTCTTTCTCCAAAAGTTGCCTCTCTCCGGTAGGCCTGCTCACCTATCCTTGCTTGCTTGCCCCATAAAGCTCACGGAGCAGCAGGGGCGGGGGCAAGCCGGGGCCCACGGTACCTGCCACATGAGCCTCCCTGAAGATAAAACTCAGGGACTGGGGAGATGGTGCAGCCTCGGCCCAGACCCCCACAGCCTGGGTAGCTACAAACACCTGGCCTTGGGACTTATAGTCACGATCTGTTCAAATTAGAGATCCAAGGAGGCTGCGACCACTGTAAAGCTGGTTTGGACAACTCAAGTCCAGTAGGGCAGGGCAAGCCAGGACAGGGTTATCTTTGAAGACAACAATAACAAACTTTGCACTTTAGGAGCTCAGAGCTGTCCTCGGTACCACCACACTCCTATTTTGGCAGCTGGTCTCTGTAAAATCATCTTAATTTGGATGCGGACAGGTGGTGAGGGATAGGCTGACCTCAGACCAAGTGCTCTTACTGAGAAGTCAGTCCTGAAAATTCACAGAGAAAGCTGATCTTCTTACATATTGAAAAAAAAATGTCTACACACATGTGCGAATGCCATGTAGATGGGAGAAGATTGTTCCTAACGTTTTGCCGTCACCAAGTCAGGAGAGTACCTGCCCACATGCTGTACCCACGAACACCAGCAACCACAGGGTGGGTGCGTGTGTCCTGGTGGGGCAACTTGTCCCCTCTGCCTACAGGCTGGTAAGTGTAACTTAATGTCCTCTCCTTAGAAGGGAGATTTGAGCGTCTTGTCACGTTTGAGAGACATGAATTCCATTTTCTGTGAATAATTACTCAGGGAATTTGCTGGCCCCTGGCCCGGAGACTAATCTTTTTCTTGCTGACACAAGATTCTTCATAAACTGGAAAAATCAAACCTTTGCTGGTGTTTTCAGGTACAGGTGTGTTTTTACTGTCAAAGGTATTATTGCTTTTCTTTTGACTTTGTTTATGTTAAATTGCTACAAGTAGTTGTCTGCTTTTACAGTTTGACTTCTCAGTCTTGTTTTATGGCATCTGCGTTTTGTGTTATGCCTTAAAAAGCCATTTTACTAGTATGCTTTCTATTGAACTTTCATCATTTATTATTTTTATAATAAAATGCATTCAATTTAATTTTCCTTGAACTTAACAAAAAAAAATATTCAAAAATAGTGAGTCAAAAGGCCCCACTCAACCTCAGAGAGACAGTTTTCCCATGTAGGTTCCTCAAACCCCTTATGCCAAGAGTGGATCTTAGCAGCATCCAGGACAGCTCTTGGCATAAGGGGTTTGAGGACCTCAGCTGCCAGTTGGTGTCCACTCAGCTGCATTATGGACAAGATCGCCCACCAGCCAAATCCCTCCAGGACACGAACCCACCCTCACCCTGTCCCCAGCCTCTGAATCTGATGCTGGCCTGCTGCTGTGTTTGCAGGTGCAGGGAGCTGATGACTCTGCTTCTGTGCGGGGTGTGGCCAGGTTGTGTTCTGGAGTCATGCACCACCAAAAGCCTCCAATGGGCAGAGATGGTGTTGGGGGCGTTTGGTCCAGCCTGGCTTCATGTGTCCACCCTGCGGTCACTTGTTTGTATGTAGGGAGGCTGTACCCTGCTTGTCCCAAGAGGGGTGCCCTGTTGGCCCCGCCCCCACCCCCCTTTCTAGGAAACTTGCTGAGCTTCTGACCCCTGTGTGGCTTGCTGTGAAGTCTCTGCTCCAGGAACTTGGTGCCCCTCACCTGAGCTCCTCTGCTCACTCTGTTTTCTTTGTCCTCCTTTTGCGTTCACTGGGCATCATGAATCCTTTATCCTTCCAGAGGCTGGGCTCAGAGCCCTACCTCTCTTGTCCTGCTGTGGCCACCCAGCCCTGTGCAAGATCCCTTGCTGCCCTTCTGGTATGGAGCCTCTGCCACATCCTGTCTTTTGGTCTTGCACTCCAGTGCCTGCCTCATGCTGGTCCTGCTTCTATGGCTGCAGTGTTCCTTCCTATCTTGTCCACTCCTAATGCCAGACCTCCCAACTTTGGCTGTCTCCTCTGGGGCTGGAGCATCTTCCTTTGAGCTGGATTTGGGTGGACGTTTCTTCCTTCCCACTCTCCCCAGTTGGAGCCCTGTCGTGAGCTGTGAGCAGCAGCTTCCGGGGCCCTATTTTCTCCTCTGCTGTCCACTTGGCCTCTGCAGGCCGCACAGTCTCCTGGGTGTCTGCTCTTCCCCCCAGCTCAGTCCCTTCTCCTGCATAGGTGATGCAGACCCCTCAGTTATTTGGGACATTGTTGGGGGGAGGGATAGTTCAGAACTGCACATTCTCAGCCCCACTCAGAAGGCTGGGGCTCCCACAGGTTACGTTCAGTGCCAGCTCGCAATGTAATGGGCTGATTGACTGAAGATCTGAATGATTCTAAGTGGTGATTTGCTGGCAGCTCAGCACTGAACATTTGCTGGGCATTTTAGGAGTTGGGGCCGAGTGGATGGGCAGGGATAGAGTGCCAAGCAACAAGGCGTGGCCCAGGCAGAGCATCCACATGCACACACCCCTAAGGTCGGGGCCTGTCTCGACACTCTCGCTTCCTGCTGGGGTTTGCACCTGCTTGGAGTAAGGACAAGACTATGATCCTGACCACTGTGTGGATAGGCTCTCCATGTCCTGGCCTGCCCGCCTGCCTCTCTGCACCCAACGGCATCAGCCCCGTTTAGTGTGGCAACTGTCCACTCCTTCTCAGGGCAGCTTCCTTGGCCTCCAGGGGAAGAGGGAAGGAAGGGAAGGAGGCTGACAGAGCCCGAAATGGTGGCAGGGTGACATCTTGTGACTATCCCTATCTGAGCATGATGTCTTAAACCACCAGACAACCCAGAGTCTAGATGGGGGGGACCACAGCTCTGGACCTGGAGTCCAGTTCTGGGCATCTCAGGGGTAGGGCCAGGTCCCCAAACACAGACTTCTGAGCTACAGTGGCTGTGACATGGAAGACAGCTGCACCATGCTGCCGTCCCCCGAAGTGATGTCCACCAGGTCAGTTGGAAAACCTAACCCTGCAGGCTGTGAAGGGTTGAGGCTGCCTAAGGCCTGAGAGACAGCGGAGCGAGCAGGAGCAGCCCCTTGTGCACCTGCCAGGCACAGAGCTACTTGCTTGGGGGGCCCAGGTGGAGGAAACCAGCTTTCCCTGCCCACCACGGACACCACCACCAAGAGTAGCTTACTTGTGCAGAGGCCACTAGAACCCCTCAGAGGACAAAGTAAAAGTGCATTAAGAATGAGGAGGCCGGCAGTGGACAGTGTGCCAAGTGCCTGTGCCACAGCCAATGCCCCCTCCACTTCGGAGACACCAACAAGGGGACATCCAAAGCCCAGGAGTAACTGATTGCCCAGGCCCTGAGAGTCACAGCTAATTAAGCACAGAATGGAAGGGCCGGCAGGTGGTAACAACAGGGCAGCAGGTGCCTTTAGCTCTAATTACAAACCCTCCTCCTGGAGGTGAAAGTCAACTGCTGACTGGCCAGCTCCACAGTAGGCACCAGAATGAGCTCTGCTCTGGCCTGCTGGAGCCTCTGATGGCCATGAGCTGCATGTCAGGACCCTCGGAGCCCAGCCTAGGCCAGGGGCCTCTGCCAGCCAGAGCCACCGCTGCCCTCAAGGACCTTTCAAGGTGACGCAGGATTTAGTGGAGTCTGCTCAGGGCAGCAGCACAGTAAATCCCTTGGTTTTACTTTAACATGTACAAGGCTCAGCGATTAAGGTCCGCCTAAAAATCAAATAGAATCACAGTGAGACCTGTGGGGAGGCCTGAGACAGCACAGGGACAGCTCATGGGATGGGGTAAGATGGTCTGAGACATACGCATGTGTACATGCTACATGGAGATACACGTAGACGTGCAGGCACCCAGAAACGCATACAGAGACACAGACACACACAGACACACATGTAGTCCCCACCCTCCCTCACCCCCACCACGAATCCAGCAGGTCCCCACCCTCTGCCCTCAATACAGGAGGTGTGCTAACTCCTAACTGTGTCAGCTGCACCCCAGGGGGAGGTATTTATAGTGCCAGCTCTGCAACCCCAGTAGACTTACCCCTGTCCCTCACCAGAGTGGCTCAGTGAATGAGAGGCAGGATGGAGCCATGGCTCATGGGTGCTGCCTCCTGCTTCCCATGCAGGGATGTTCATAGACACAGAGACAACAGGCCCTTTTGCGCACAGGTCACAGGATGTTGAAACATTGTACATTTACAAAACTCAAGCAACTCTTGTCCACTTTTAAATGAAAAATGAAAGGCTGGGTGTGGTGGCTCGCATCTATAAGGGGGGCTGAGGTGGGTGGAGCTCAGTAGTTTGAGACCAGCCTGAGCAAGAGGGAGACCCCTGTCTCTACTAAAAATAGAAAAACTAGCCAGGCATGGTAGCAGGCACCTGTAGTCCCAGCTACTTGGGAGGCTGAGGAAGGAGGATCACTTGAGCCCAGGAGTATGAGGTTACTGTGAATTATGACGCCACGGCACTCTACTCAGGGTGACAGTGAGACTCTATCTCAATAAAGAAGAATAAATAAATGAAAAACGGAAGTCGCTAGCAGTTTTCTGGGGCAGCAGGAGTGAGGACAGAAGGAAGCAGCCCACAGTCCCCTGTCCTACACCAGCCTGCCCTGGAAACCCTTTGCCTTCCTCAAAGATGGCCTGGGTGTCCCTCTGAGCCAGTCCCCACCCTCGTCACCACTCCCTCACCTGCCACACTGTGGGGACCTGCTCCAGGGTCTCAGGCAACACCTTTCAACCAGGACCTGGGTGGCCAACACAGCATCCTCCAGGGCCGGGTGAGAAGACCAAGGCAGGAGCACCTTCCCTGGCTGCTCACTGGTCCTGGGCAGAGAGGTGTAGACAAGCAGAAGAGGGAAGAATGGGCCTTCACACTCAGCTCCAAGCCCCACAGAGACTCATGGGTTCACTGCCGTCTAGTACGAAGCCTTCAACTCGTCCTGAAGCAGACCATCGTGCTGTACATGGTTACACCGCTAGCAGCAGGAAGCCCCACAAGCCTTCCAAGCCAATGGTCACCTGACCTCAGTCCACGCCAGGATGTCGCCTCAACCTCACCCTAGAAACCCACCACACACAAAGGAGCACAGGCTTTAAGCTTTGCTTTCTTAAGGCTTTAGGACAGGCTTCAGCTCAGCAAACTGAAGGGACTGCATAGATCCCAGTGGCCCCACCCAGGGGGACAGCCAACCTCCTGGCGAAACTATAAGATAGTAACCACAATAGTCACGAAGCCTGGGGCTCTCCAAGGAGCCTGCAGAGCTCAGGACCCTGCAGCATGTTGTCACAAGGTCCCAGATACCATCCCACGTCACTAGATGGATGAAGAAACAGGAAAATAGGGCCAATCCATAAATCAACCAATGGGGCCCTCAAGATGATCCAGACATTGAAATTACCAGATAAGGATTTTTAAAACAGCTATGACTATGTTCAAAAATTTAAAGGAAAATACACTTGTAGTCAATTAAAAAGGGTAAATTCAAGCTGTGGAATGGAACATTTTTTCCTAAATTTCAGACAGTAAATATTTTAGGTTTTGTGGGCTACACAGCCTATTTCACAACTACTCAGCTCTGCCACCACAGAACAAAGTCAGCCACCACACAGACAAATGGGCGTGTCTATGTTCTAGTAAGATTCTACTTACGAAAACAAGAGGTCGGCCCACGGGCTAGTGTTTGCTGACCCCTGAAATAGGAGTTACCAAAAATGGAACTCTACAACCGAAGCATGCAATATCTGAAATGAAAAGTCAAAGGATGGCTTAACAGTGGACAGGATGGCACAGGCTGTGAACTGCAAGACGGACCTACAGAAAACACCCAGTTGGGTTGGCACCCATGCTGTTAACACCTACTCTGTGGGGGCCAAGTGGGGAAGACCGGGAGGACACATGAGCCCAGGGGCTAGAACTTCAGAGAGTTGTGATTGAGTCATTGCACTCCAGCCTGGGCAATAGAACAAGATCCTGTCTCAAACAAAAAAGAAAAACTAAAAAGAAAGAAATTATCCAATCTGAAAAACAGAAAAGAAAGATTTTTAAAAATGACCAGAGTCAGGCTGGGTGCAGTGGCTCATGCCTGTTATCCTATCACTCCAGGAGCCTCAGGCGGGTGAATTGCCTGAGCTCAGAAATTCAAGATCAGCCTGAGCAAGAGTGAGACCTCGTCTCTAAAGAAATAGCCAGGCATTGTAGCAGGCACCTGCAGTCCCAACTACTTGGGAGGCTGAGGCAAGAGGATCATTTGGGCCCAAGAGTTTCAGGTTGCTGTGAGCTATAATGCCATAGTGCTCTACCCAGGGTGACAAAGTAAGATTCTGTCTCAATTATAAAAAAAAAGGACCAGAGTCTCTGTGGTCAGTGGGGCAGTGCCAACAGGTCTGACATACATGTAGTTGGGACTCTGAAGGAGGGAGGGAGGCTGGTGTAGGAGGATTTTGAAGAAATAATAGCCAAAAGTGTCCCCAGTTTGGTGAAAAACATAAACCTACAGAAAATGCCCTTTATAGATTTTAGAAACTTGTAAACACTCCTTTATAGAGCTGAGAAATTATGAACCCACAAGCAAGGTAAATACAAAGAAAATCATACCTATAGACATTTAGTAGTCAAAATGCTGAAAATCAAAAATAAAGAGAAAATGTTGACAAATGTATGATTTGTATAAGTTATGAATAAGGATCTTCCTTTCTGTTCTCTTCCATTATATGGGCAAGAAAGGAAAATGGGTCTATCAAGAATCTTGTCACTTCTTGTGGCTTCTCTTACCCTGGCGAATTGTCTGTGTATGGGACACTGGGGGTTCCTGTCAGGGCCTGTGTTCTTAAAACAGTCTGTGCTCCTGACTCGGGCCCTGGCTGCTGCTGGACACTCTGTTTTCTCAGGTGCTGACTCAGACCTCTCACATTTCACTTTGCAACGTCTCCTTCCTCTCTTCTTTCTTGCCCTTACAAAATCATTCATTTTAAAGTAAAAATTATGAAAGATATTTCAGCGAATCACAAAGGCTTAGCACTCCTTGTTTTTCCTTTGGTTTATCAACAACCAAACACGGGTATTCTGCAGAAGCTTCAGAAGAGCAGGACAAAGTCCCACGTGAGGCGCCCCTTGTAGACAAAGCTGCCAGAAGCACATCCTTACAGGAGATGGTGCCTCCAGCATTAGAACCTTGGCCCACTCAGGGTGCATTCATATCTCCATATTTTGAACAAATTACCCAAAATAGCCCCTAAGTGGCAGACAGGCAGCAACATCCTGAGTTCTAGGTACTTCTCGGCCCCACCGCATGGGGCAAGAAGGGTAGGACAGCAGCTGGCAGACCCTGAGCTCTACAGCCTCCTAGGACCTGCCTTCTCTACCCAGTCTCTCCTCTTCAGAGTGAACGAGCAGCCACTGGGGCTTCAGCAAGCACCTTTGGAGGTGTGCATGTCACCTAGAGCCATGGTGGGGCAGTCCCTATGATCCCCAAGGACATCGGAGGGGCAGCCAGGGTTGTCTGGTCTCAGCCAAGGGGCTGTGGTCCAGCCATAACCTCAGAGGAGGAGGGCAGAGGCCACTCCTGACAGACAGGGTAGGGCATACACTCCATCAGGCCCCCATCTAGCCATGGGATTGGTGGCACCCAGCTCTGACACCTACACCTGGCAAAACAGCTAACACCCTAGAGGAGCAAAGACATGCCAGCCAGAGCTTCAGGGCCCAGCTCCTGGGGCATACAGCCAGCAGCCCCACCAACTCCTTCCTTCCTTTCCCTGTATGAATTGGGGGAGGCCCCAGAACGGCATAGGCATGATGATCTTTCTGTGAAACAAGGTGATGGCAGGCCCTGTGTCTGGAAAGGCTGGACAAGTCAAAAATGGCATTCCTCCTTAGGTCTTAAATTCTAAGAATACAAAACATTAGTCACAGCACCGGATGCTGCTGTGGGGAACTGGATGCATACTGGCAGAGTTAGGAGGCTGACTGTGAGCACTGTAGGTTCACTGAGGGACAGACAGGGATACGCTTCCTTGGGTGGGGCTGGTTGGGCCTCTAAAGGGCAGATGGCATCCTAAAGGGCATCCTACAGAGGCGTGGATGCCATCAACCTTCATCCCATCCTGTGAAAAATCCAGCAGGGCCATTTTCTCTGAGTTCTTTTGTGCAGATAAAATGTGTAGGCAACGTCCCAAGGCCATTGTTAACCCAGCCTGTGCCCGTCCACGTGGCCACAGCAGCCAACACTATCAGAAGTTCCTTGTACTGTCCCGGGACTGAGGCCGGGACTTTCTTGCTACTGTGTCTGGACACAGCAGCAGGAAACAGCTGAGAGTATTGATTCCTGGTATTTATGCATGCAAGCGAAAGGACAAAGGGCTGAGAAGAGGGAAAGTACCACACAGCGTCTCTCCCAAGCTTCCTGTGTGCCCAAAGCCTGCCATCTACCCCAAGTGCAGGAAGGCTGGGCTGAGGCCTCCAGCAAGGTGGGCCTTGCTGCAGAGCAGGGACAACCCTGATGTGGAGCTGGAAGCCCATGGTCTGCATGCCTTTCTGGCCACTATGCAGAAGGCCGTCCCGCCCCTGCAGTAAGGGTAACAACTTCAAGGGCTCAGGGCTGCCACAAAGTTGAAAATATGATATTTCTTGGAGTAGGTAAATTGATTTCATTTTCTAATCCAATGAAAACAAAAGGGAGGAGGGTGTTTATACTGTCCTTATTTTCAGGTTTTTGGCCCAGTCAGCAGGAAGGAGGAACCCAAAGACAGTGGCACCCCAGTTCTCTCTTAGCCACTGGCACGCACTTGAGGCCTAGGGAGGGTTGGGGTGTGGGGCCAAGGGACCAAGTCACAGGCAGCATCCAGAGCAGGTGAAGGGATGCAGGCCTGTGGGAAAAAGACGTGTTGCCTTGGAAGGAAGGTATATTTGGAGATTTAAAGACCTCGTGGGAGTCGAAAATATGACAGAAGAAATTAAAAACTCAAAAGAGGAAAGGAGAGGATAAGAAATTCTCTCAGAATATAGAGGAAAAGGACTAAAAAAATTTAGGAGAGAAAGCTTAAAGAGAGGAACAACACATGTGATCCCCCATCTCGTCCCTGGGGAGTGGCCAGAGAATCCAGACTCTGAGGCCCACACATTGCCACCAGCTGTTCCCAGAACACAGTGGGAGTTTCCAGACCTGGTGGCCAGGGAGAAGGTAGATCTGTTATGGAAGAGAAGGCCTGGCACAGGGAGCCAGGACAGAGGAAGCCTTTAGCAGCCCAGGTACCAACCCTGCCACTGTCCACACGGAAGGAGTGTCTGCAGCCTGAGTCCCACTCATGGCTCTGCAGGCGTCCACTAAGGGCACCTCAGGTGGGCCTTGGGTCCAGGCCCTCTCCAGATCCCTTGAAGGAACTGGAGACACCCCAGGAGAATGAGTTCCCTAAAAAGAGGGACTTCCTGAGAGAGACCCAAGATTCGAGAAAGGAGTCATCCAGGGAGTGGAAGCTCCCAGAAGGATGAGAGCACCAGAGTGTGGAGTCTGAGCAATAGCAAAGGACCGGTTGCAAACTTCAGGTGAAACAGAAAGTTGTATGGGATGTGGAGAAGACAGTGCTGTCACGCTGCTACAAGGTGTGTCCGTGTAGGTACAGCAAGGCCGGACACTGAGGGCCTGCTGGGAGCAGTGTGTGAACCAGGTAGCTGGACTCCAGCCAGGCAGGGGCAGGGGCTACTGCTTTTCAAAGGAGCCCCAGAACCACAGAGTATCCCAAAGTCTCTACGCAGGAAACATTAACAGCTTCCCATAGTAAGAGACACCTGGGAACGTGTTTGCCATGAAGTCTTAACGTGTGTAGATGGCCAACATGTAGAAAATATTTTGTAATGAATGTTGTGTAAATAAAGGTACATTTAGCTATATAATTTCCCATTTTCCCTGTGTATGGCACCTTTTGGAACACCCTGTGTTGATTCTCCATTTGGCAAGCTGACAGCTGGGAGAAGAGACCAGAGACACCAGCTAGTGCATGAGCTGTCTGATGCCCAGCAGCCAAAACAGTAGCACATAGCATTCCCAGGCCTTTGCCCGTGGACTAGTCAGACATGTGGCTGTGAGTGTTGGCTTCTGTGGTCAGGGTCAGCACTCTGATGGGACCCAGCAATGGTTTAAGAGGGGACAGACTGGGATGGCTGGGGCTGCTGGAATACAGACAGGAGGTCTTGTCTGAGCCACACAGCTTCTTCTGGATACCACTGTGGTCCGAGACCTCCTGGGGCCACAAGTGTCCCACATCTGTGCCCAGACACCTGCCCTGCCCCATCAGATCTTCCCAGCCAGAGCCCCCTACCTGTCTTTGCAGGCTCCACCCCCAATCTTGTGTGCTCGGCTACAGCCCCTCTGGTCTCCTAATGAAGAGCTGCATGTCTGCCTCTCCACACACGAGACCCTGGCCGGTGAATCCTAACACACCCAAAACCATGTGCCACATGAGGGCTCCTTGATCCACTGGCCTTGCTGGAAGGTAAGAGTTTCTGCTCAGGGGAGACAGGACTTGATTAAGTGGGACCAGACTTAAATGTAGCACACAAAGCTATAAAACTTCTAGAAGGTAAAATGGACAAAAATATAAGTGGCCTTAGGGACCATGAAGAAACTTTAGATACAACACCAAAAGCATGATCCACAAAAGAAAAAAATTGGTAAGTTTGACTTCATTAAAATTAAAAACCTCTTCTCTGTAAAAGAAAATATTTTCAAAACACTTAAGGAGCTTATATTTGAAGCTTACCAAGAACTCTTAAAGCCCAATAAGAAAATAAACAACCCAATGAAAAGGTGGATGATATATCTAAACAGACACCTCACCAAAGATGCAGATGGAAAATAAGCACATGAAAATATGCTCCGCGTCATATGTCATCAGGGAAATTTGAGTGAAGGTGACATTGAGATGCTACCACATACCCATTAGATTGGCCAGAATCCAGGACACCAGTCGCAGCAGGTGCTAGTGAGGACACTTAGGCCCCCGAACTCCAAGCACCCATTGGTGCTAGGGAAGAGCGGTGTAGCCATGAGGAGGGCAACTAGTGACTTCTCACCAAACCAAGCACAGCCTCGCATGTGATCTGGCAGTCTCACCCCTGCTATTTACCCAAATGAGTCAAAGTCTCCTGTTCACACAAAACCTGCATATAGATCTTTACAGCAGCTTTATCCATAATTACCAAGATGTGGACACAGCCAAAATGTTCTTTAGCAGGTGAATGGAGAAATAATAAACTGATTATGAATTGTTGTTGGTTAGGCCAGGATTGGTAGCTCACACCTATACTCCCAGCACCCTGGGAGGCTGAGGCAAGAGGATCCCTTGAGCCCAAGAGTTTGAGGTTGCTATGAGCTATGACACCACAGCACTCCATCCAGGGGACAGAGTGAGACTCTCTCAAAATAAATAAAAAATAAATAAATAAATACTCAGTAATAGATCCAGACAGTGGAATATTATTCAGCACTAAAGAGAAATGAGCTATCAAGCCATGGAAAGACAAAGAGGGAGCTTAAATGCCAAGCTCCTGACAGGGATGGCCAAGGGGCAGCTCCCTCTCCACTGCCCTGGAGCAAGCTCCTCTCCTTGGGGTGTGCCCTGAGGCCCCATCTTCCTGTTTGGGACCCACAAATCTTTCCCCACTCACAGATCTCAGATTTCAATATTGGCCTTGCCCCTGGGTTCACTGGACCCCAGGAAGAGGCAGAGGCTGGAGTCCAGGCCAAGTCCCACGTAGGAGGAAGCAGATCTCAGTCAGGGCCCAGCTCAAATCTCAGGCCCATCAGAGCTACCACTGAGGGGAAGTGCACACAACCACACGCACCTGCACATGCTTGTACATACCCACATGTGTGCCCCCTCCCATGCACATACACCTCCCCACACGTCTGCACACACCTGTACACACTTGCAAATGCACCGCCTCTCCACACAACTCCAAACACCCTACACATGCGCTCCCTCCCTCACACACACAGGCACACATACCTGCACATGCCTGTACACACACCCACACATGTACCTCCTCCTATGCATACACATATCTACATGTCTATGCACACCTCTACACACCCACACATGCACCCCCCTTCCATACATTCACACAGGCACACACATCTGTGCTCACCTATACATACACATGTGCTCCCTCCCATGCACACACACCTGTGCATGCCTGTACACACCCCACACATGCACCCCCTCCCACACACACACAGGCACACACTTCTGTGCACGCCTGTACACATACCCATACATACACCACTCATACACCACTCCATGCACACATACCTGCACACACCTGTGCACACACCCACATATGCACTCCCACATGTACACATCTCCTCCTCCCAGCCCTGGGCCCTGTGCCTCAAGCAGCTCCTTCAAGGTCCAACTGCAACCTGCACCCCTCTGCCTCTGCTAGTCAGCCTGCTTGAGATCAAAACCAACTGGCCATGTCCTTGGCCTTGCCAGTGAAGCTGTGCCAAGATTCTTGCCAGCCACGGGGTGGGCAGGCTCACTGCAATCTCCACAGGCAGCCCTGCCTGCTGGGGCCACATCTAGTGGGAGTTGGGGGCAGAGGCCAGGTGCAGATCCATGTGCCAAACCTCTGGGCTAACTCTAAGAATGGAGCCTGCCGGACTGGGTGGTTTGCCATATTTGTGTCATCCCAAAAGCTCTTAGAAATGGATCTTTTCAGCTTTCCTAATCTGACTTTGTAAGAAGCCCTTTCCCAGCTGAGTATTCAGACAGGTTGGACTTTGGCAGGACGCTCTGCAGGTGGTGAACCTGGGAGGTCTCCTGATTTCTCTAAGAAGGGAAGGCACTTTCTGCCCTTCACTGCCCTTCACTGCTGAGTGTGACTTGGTCCTGAAAGGATCCTTGATTGTATCCCTACCAGGGAGTCTCCCTGGGCCAAGCTGATGGTCTTGGGGGGGTGGGGCTGCTCCCCAGGGAGCTGAAGCCGGCACTTCGCCTTTCCTTGAAGCAGTGTCTTGTGGGGCACTAGAGCTGACAATGCCCTGGGCCCCCAGCATCCAGCTGTAGCCACCTCCAACCCTGTCCCCTCCCTGAACTCACCCCCTCCCCATGTCCCAGGGCCCTTCTCTCCCCACATTGCCCCAGAAGTGGGAAGCCCATCCTGTGCCCTGGCTGCTGTCTGACTCTCAGACTGGACTTTGTCCCAGTGTCAAGCAAGCCTTGGGCTCTTTTGATTTTTCCTGGAGAATGTGGACTTGAGACACAGACAGTCAGGGAAAGGCCCATGTGGGGCCTCACTTAGGGCCCAACCTCAAGCTTGGATTGGGCACCTTATAGGAAGAGCTCAGCCACAGCCCTGGCCACAGTCAGGCTAGACGCTGCCCAGTCACCACACAGCCAGGAGAACCCCTCACTGGTCCTGGTATTCTCCTTGCAGCTCTCACCCCCTCCTTGGGCTGTGCCTTCCTGACAGCTGCCTTCAGAGAACCCCCAAAACACAGAGCAGCCTGGTGAGGCCCTCTAGACCCCTGACAGCTGCTCTTCAACCAGATCCCAGAGCCCCTAAAAGCTGGTTTTCCGATTTGTTTACTCCAAACATGTTTATAGGCAGAACCTTCTAAAATTAGAGGGATTGAATCAACATCACACCCCCCTGTAGCAGATCCAGCTCATCGGGTGACAGGACTGAGCTGTCTCTATCTTCTCTGCAGCTGTTCATGGAGCAGCCATCATGGCCTCGAGGACCTCCCTGGGTCCAGCATGTCTCCACACAGAAGCCCCTGCCCCTGCCTAGGCCTCAGTGCTACACAGATGCCTCAGGGCCTTTGCATGGTTCTACCTGCCCTGCAAACTTGCTCCATCACCACAGGGCTGTTGCCACCGCAAAGCACCCTCCTGGTGCAAGCTCTGTGTCCTGGCAGGAGTTACTCCCCAGGGCCTTAGGGCTGTTTTGTTTGAAGCAGGAGTCCCCAGCCAGCAAGCAGTGCTTGGTGTGAGTGCTAAACCAAGAGACAAAAAGTCCCATTTTGTGTCCCAGGAAGATGCCCGGCTGGGCTGGTCCGGTACCCAGGACGGGACCTGTCAGGGTGTGTCTGCATCACCAGGGGCCTGGTGAGATGGGCTGGACTCAATCCTATTACTAAAGGCGGAACTAGGGTGGCATGAGTTCAGAGTATGGAGTTGGCTTGGTAAGGAGCGTGTCAGGTCAGCCTAGCTTCTTCCCAGGGACAAGAGCTGCTGGGTGGGCTCTGCATGGGTGGAGCATGTGCCCACACTGGGCCCCAACCAGCCCTCAGTGCCCTAAGCTGCTGCCAGCATTGCATGGCAGTGACCCCACTCTGCAGATTAACTGCTGCTCCTTGGCAGGCAGCGCCTCTGAGGGCGTTGTCCCTCGGAAGCGGGTGTGCCGCTCATAGGAGGCAGTATGGCAACTTGGGAGCGGAATTCTGCTCAAGAGCTTTTGGGCCCAGTGTCTAGATGGTTTGGATGGGCTTACGGACAGGTGAAAGGCCAATGTTGATGCTTGCATGAGTCCACTCATCCACCCTTCTGTCCATTCTCATCCATGTGTTCACAGACTCACAGGAGCCCACTGGGAACATAGCAGGACAGAGCTGGCAGCCCCTACCCTGGTGAAGCCAAAAAAACTTGGTGTTGGAGGTGGTCCTGGGAGCTAGGGTAGCTGGAGGATTCTGGGCTCTGGAGTAGGTGGGGCAAGAGGGCTGTGAGTATGGACAGATGAAGCCGGGTGAGTGGGGCTCAGAGCATGACTCGGGGACGGAGTCTGGCATCTTGAAACCTGGCACCCTGAGACTTGGCACCCTGAGACAAGGCACTCTCGGACCTGGACCCCTGATATCTGGCACCCCAAGACCTGAAACTTGAGACATGGCACCCTAGAATCTGGGACCCTGAGACCTGGAACCTGAGATATGGCACCCCAAAAACTTTCACCTTGAGACATAGCACCCTGAGACTTGGCACCCAGAGACAAGGCACCTAAAACCTGGACCCCTGAGATCTGGCACCCCAAACCTAGAACCTTGAGACATTATACCCCAACACATGGCACTCCAAAGTTGGGGCTTCAAGAACTGGCACCCTGAGATCTGGGACCCTAAGACTTGGAACTGAGACATGGTACCCTAAGAACTGGAACTCCATAACCTGCACCTTGAAGCCTGACACCCTGAAACCCAGGGCCCCATCCCAGAGTAGAGGCCGTTGGGCCTCATCATCTCCTGCAAGTGTCCCCAACAGGCCAGGGAAGCCTCCTTCATTGTACATGGAGGCTCCCCCGTAAACTGGGGGATGACACATGAGGCAAGACGGGACACTCAGCTCTAAGTGCCCCAGCTTCAGATAGCAAGGGGCTGGCTGAGGAGGAGAAGAGCCCTGAAAACTCCTTCCCAGAGCATCAGCACTCTTTGAGGCTCACAGATATACGCAGAAATAAAGCAGGAGGCTGAGCAAGTGCTGAAGCAGCAGAATTATGCCCCGAGATGCGTTTCCAAGAACTGTCACAGGCCAGAGCCATAGGTGGGGAGAGGCCCACAGTGTGCTGTGCTGGCGGCTAGAGCCTCACAAAGGGACTTGGAGATTCTCCTGGTTCTCTGACACGGTGCCACCCGCAGGGAGCCCTGGTCCACTCGCTCCCTGACCCTGGGTGCTATCATATCTTCCCAACCTTTGCCTTTTCTCCTTGGGATATTCCAGGGCGCTGCCTCAGCTCCAAATGCCAGGGATTGTTTTACAGCCCCTGGATAATTCTGCTGTAGGCAGTTCCTGAAAAGAATGAGACTTTACACCTTCAGCCCAAACCCTCCCTCCCACAGAGACATCAGGCCTCTGATGACAGGTCCCCATTCCAAGCCTATGGAGTCCATCTCTCCTACCAGGACTGGAGTCCACAAGGGCCCACTGACTTGTCCTCTCCCAGAGGAAGGTGTGGAGTGTCCCCCCAGCCCATCCCCTTGGGCTTCTCTGATCCTCTCCTGAGTTCCTCTCCTGAGTTCCTTCAGCAAGAGGGGTAGCAGAAGCAGTGAAGGACCAAGGGAAAGACCGCGGGTCAGGCTGGATATGTCACTGGGGCTCCCATCCCCAGAGCCAGAGCATATGGAATGAAACCTCATTTCCAAGTCCAACCCCAGGAGGTCAGGGACAGGTCACATGCTGCGCTTCCTGACCTAAGGCTGCCCAGGCTCCTTGCTGGCCCAACTCACCTCTGCGACCTTGGTGCATCTTCTCTGACACTTCTGGGGACTGAGCGGGCCACGCAGACAGGCAGTGGCTCTTACCCCATCCAGACTATGGCCCACCCTGACCTGCCTGCCTGCCAGCCCTGCTGCCCACCCCAGAGGGCTGGGGTCCCTGCATGACTCCTGCAGCAGGGACTGGGCTAGGCAGTCCAACCAACTGCGACTATTCCCTGGTGTTCCCACAGCCTGGATGGGAACAGATGGCCCACCTGGGCCTAGAACCTGCTCCTTGCCCCACCTGATTCAGTCTCCTGAATCCCAAAGCCACACCTCCCCCTCTTGTTTCATCAGGTTCAGTTACTGTGGGTGGCTCAGCTATGGGTGGGGTGGGCACAGCAGACACAGACTTTGCCAGGTGGCTTGGGGCCTGAGGGTGGAAGAACAGGACAGGATGGAGGTTTGGCCTCTGCTATGTTACTGACAACCCTGTGAACCCTCCCCAGTGCTCTACCTAGGCCTGGTTGCCAGCCCCCTGGGACTACAGGGACACTTCAGATTGTCTGCCCAGCAGCCCTCTGGTGCCCGTCTTGGCCCTATGGCCAGGGCAGTGGTCTGAGGACCTAGATCTTACCACATTCACCCCCATCTCAACCCCAGGGTTAAAACCAAAGTCCTCCAAGGCCTGCAGTTAAGTTGGTGGGCCTCTCTCCTGCCCCAGTCCTGCCCCCACCTCTGTCCTGCCTTCAGCCCTCCTCTACCTGTCCACAGCCATCTCTTCTTCCTCTTTCCTGTCCCTAGCCCCCGACCTGTCTCCTGACCCTAACCCCCCCCCCCCATAGGTGAGGTGGGCCTGCTGAGTGAGATAGCACCTGTCTCTGACTCCCAGAGGAGGGCCAGGAAGGAGATCCTCCATCAGGGCAGAGTCTGACCCAGTTTCCCCAGTGCTGAATGATACATGGCGAGGCAGGAGCTCTGTTGAGGGCCCAAAGTGATCCTGGTAGGGTGGCTGCAGGCTGGCAATCTCTGGTGGGCATGTGTCCCGGGTGCCCAAGCTAGTCTAAGGAGGGGACCCCTCACTGCACCTGGGTGAGACACCAACCCTACAGCTTCCTCTGCTGAGGGTCAGTCCTCAACCTCTGGCACACTACCTGCCCCTAGGCTGTGGATTGCACCCTGGCTTTGGCAGACCCTTCCTCTCCTTCTGAATTTTTAGAGCTGTAATGACAGGCAGGGAGACCCTGGGGGACCAAATTCACAAGGATGGGGAGCTTGCCACAGCCCAGGCTTGGGGTCCTAGGTCCATGGGTTAAAGGCACCTGGTCCCCCACCCAGGGTCCTGACACCTGCTGTGTGTGCTTTGGCAGCTGCTGTCTTCCACCTCTTTCTGAAGCTGCCTGAAGTAAAAAACCTCCTGGAATCAGATGTGGCCTGTGTTCCAGGGTCCCGAGTCTTATTTCCCCAACCAGGTTACAAATGGCTTGAAATCTGACCTCTCAAGGTTGGAGATGTGAGACAGTGACACTTAGGATAAGTGTAAGAAATTCAACAAATGTTTGGAAAATGAGCATAAAAGCATCTCCTCTTGTGTTAGAAGATACGTTTCTATTTGTGTAACTTGAGATTGAAAGAGTCTGGGCAATCCCTGAGCATTTTAAACAGTGAAATGTGCCAAGCACCCTAGTCAGTAGCAGCCTCAGCCTGGGGCTGTGGAATGTGGAGGGGGTTTGGTGAAACTGAAGTGTTTCCCTCACTTGTGTGGACACCAGAGCCCTTGCTGTGCCTGCCTGTGTGGGCCATTCTGAGGGGCACTTAGGACAGGGGCATCTGGGGTGGCTGCACAGGGAGGGGTCCAAGGGGCTTCCCAGGAGGCCAAGTCCTGGCCAGCTGGGCTCCAGCAAGTCCAGAGTTCACAAGGGAGGAGGTTGGCAAGAGGGAGCCCCAGGCAAAGGGCTGGGGCTGGAGGGTCGGCTCAGGCAGAGATCTGCAGAGCCCTGGTCAGGTCTCTGCTGGTCACTGCCATGGGAAATGCAGAGCAGACACAGGCTATGGGGGAGGGGAGCTGGACTCTGTGCCAGTACCTATGGTGGTAACCCAGCGTGAACCTCTCTGGCCTGCTAACCAGCTAGCTTTGATTTTGAGGAGTGGAGGGTGGAGAAGGGGTCATCTGGGCCTGTGGACTGGGGTGTGGGAGATGTCCATGCAGGGGTCTGGTAGGCAACTGACCCAGGGACACCAGTTTGGAGTGGGGACCTGGGCACCTAAAGGCGTGAAGTAGCCCAGCATAGGGGGAGTTGGTAATGAGAGGATGGAGGGGCCGGTGGGCCAGGTGTTAGGGCCATGCTGAACTCCCAGGAGGATGGGGTGAGAGTTGGGGGCTTGGGGCCTGAGGGAAGGGTCTCATGTTTTAAGATGGACTCAGCCCCCCCCAACAGGGTGATCTGTTCATGGTGACACCTTGATAGCAGAGCCTTCAAATATAGAATGGACCACTGTGCAGTTGAATTTAGGGCCAGTCCAGGGAGAGGGCATTTCAAGGGGAGCACCAAGGGCCCTTCATATTGTGCTCAGAGCTCCCAAGTTTCCACCAGTGCTGGGTTGCTAGAGAGATCTAGGGGCAACCACCCCAGCCCCACAGTGACCAGCTGGGAAGGGGTCTCTAGAGGGTCCAGACTCAGCAGGAAACATGTGTAGGCCCACCCTGCCCCAAGAGTTGCCAGAGCTAGCACAGCTCCCTACTGCCCTTTCAGATGTCCTCTCCAGTCCAAGTCCTCTAGAAGCCTGAAGGCTTTTCCTGGTGAATAACAAACTCTGGGACTGGGCAAAACCCTGGTCTGTGCACCCTCCTAGCCGCCTCCGTGGGCGGGTTGACTGGCTGGGATTTTCAGATGCCAGGTTCTGAATCACACATGGGGATGGGCCTTGTGGTGGCCCCCAATTTGTGCAGAAAGTCCACGTTCACTACACAGGAAGCCTGCCAGAGGGGAGCCACTGAACTGGAGGACAGGAGTGCTGGGATCTCCCTGACCATTTAGGAAGCAGACAACAGCGTGTCACAGCCCCAACCCCTGGCTGAAAAACCCCACAGGGGACAGACTGTCAAAGAGACCCAGCCCTGGGGCCAGATGCTGGAGGACAAAGGAGGAAGGCGGAGCCAACAGAGGCAGGGGCGTGAGGGACGGAAAGAGAGCTAAAGAGACAAGAGAAAAGAAGGGTTCGAAGGGGAAGGAGCTCATCGGCAGACACGGGACAGCTGGGACAGACAGCAGGTGCTCTTGGAGGTCTGCCAGATACACCAGGTACCCCCAAGCTGATGGAGTCCGGCCCTTTAACCCACTCTCCCCAAAGCCTGTCCCTCTTGGTCCTGCCAAGGACATCAGTATCCCCAGGTCCCAGCAGGCCCTTCCTTATTGCCCTGCCCCATCCCAAAATCACTTTGGAAACCTCCCAGGACATGCCCTAGCCTTGCACTCAGGAAGCTACACTCCGGTCCACATCCCCACCACCTCAGAGACCCTCTTAGTGCTGGCACTGGCCACTGCATGAGACTTTGATCCTCTCAAACTCTTAGGAAATCCGACCTTCTTATCGCCTTGCCCAGGAGCCACCTGCAATTCCCGCATTACTGACTCACTGGAAGCTAGTTAAGAGAAGAGAAATCTAACAGGCCAGGATTTTTGAAAAGAGAAGACCAACAGGAAAATTGATCATGTGGATAGGATTCTACTCTGAGCAGCCGAGTTTTTATTTTCTGCTCCAGAGATACACAGGATCCTCACTCCAGTGACTGACAGCAAAAGCCTTTCCTCTGGGTACTTCAAAAGGCCCCAACAAACCCAACTGAAAAGCCGGGGGCAGCAGCAGGAGACCCTAAATGGAGCTCCTGGCGCCTGCAGGCTTCAGGAGCTGCGCTCCACGGATCTGCCCAATGAGGCCGCCAGGAGGACCACTGCAGACCGGCAGCGACTGGTACCCAACTCTGTCCCTCGGGGAGCCCGCCGGGTCCAGCCGACTACCTGGCTTGGGGCACTCACCGATCTTGGCCAAGCTGGCCACAAGGATCCAGAGAGCGATGATGTACGGGTCCTGGACATGGTGCCATTCGAAAGTGACCACCTGGAAGCCCTGACTTGCTCCATGCGTGCCACCAGGCACCTCCTCGACGCCCCTCGCCCGCGGCAGCCCGCTCAATGCCAGCACCAGGGCCGGCAGCAGCCGCCAGCCTGGGCCGGGGTCCCGGCGCCCCGACATCACCGCCTCCGCTCAAAGCCCTGTGCCGGTGCGCATGTCGCGGCGAAGCCTGCTGCTTGAGTCCAGCCCCGGGCTCGGCGCTCCGGTGCAGCCGGCAGTCCTGTTCCCCCCGCCCGGGCGGCCTTTAATCCGGTCGTTCCCTCCCGCCCCGGGGCGGGGCTTTCCCGCCCCCGCCGCGAGTTAGAGAGTGCAGCCTGCGCCTCACTCTGCTCCCGCGCCACGCCGCCACCCCTGGCCAGCCCGCCGCGCCCAACTGCACCCCAGCCTTTCTTCCGCACCGCCCCACGCGCTCCTGATTCCTGTGGTCTCCACTTGCCGCGGCAGGGAGGGCGCTGGCCCGCAGGTCCAGTGCAAAGGACCAGAATGGTGGCCTCCCTTGGCGGGGGTGTGGAGCGCAGCGCGGGGTGGCCGGGGGGGCGGCAAAGCCTGGGACCCTGTGGACTCCGCTGCAAGGTGGGTGGGGCAGTCAGTTCCTGGTGCCTTGGGTGCCACTCTGGAGGGATCGCTGAGTTCCTCTTGAGTTTCCTGGGGCAGCTGTGGGCACTCTCACCCCAGTCCTTATCCAGAAACAGGAGACCTGGAGCTGTAGGGCTCAGAAGGGGCCCAAGGCTGCAAAGCCCCCTTGTTCACAAGAGTCCACATTTCAGGATCCAGCAACTGTTCAGAAATTACTGCTGAAGCAGACAACTTTATCCCACGATGATGGCAGGTGGCCTGTGTGGTAGAGATAGGGTCGGTTCAAGTTGTGCTCAGATGGGTGGTTTGGCTGGGTGTCCTGGACTAGGCCAATCAGAGGCTCTGAGATATAGCACCAGGCAGGGGTGTGAGACTGTGAGGTGGGGTTGTTGGAGTCGCTCTCATCTCAAGTGTGTTGGCGCTGGACTTGCTTCTGTGGCCAGCTGGCCTCCTAGCAGAGAGAAAGGGCCAGCCAGACGACAGAGCAGGGTTCCCTCAAGGAATGTGTGGCGGGATGTGGAGGAGGACTGTTGTCTGCCCTGCCCTGGGGGGGTTTCACCCAGGCCAACCTGTCCTGAGAGCCTGCAGCGAATCTCCTGGGAGGGCCTCCAAGAACCCACAGTGCAGTTCAAAGGGCAATAGCAGAGTGTGACTGCAAGGAGGCAGGGATTCAGAGTGGACACCAATGCCCATCACTGGCCATCAGTAAGTGTGTGCCCAAGCACAAGGGGAAAGGACGCCTAATGGGTTTAGAAGGGCACCAAGCCCCTGAAGTGGTCTGGGGTGAGCAGAGCACACCTGTTCCCCAGGACTCACCTCTCAGGTGAGTGTGGCTATCTGGTGTCATCTGTGGGCATTTGAAGGATGAAATGCACCTGAGCTCCAAGGTGCTGTCCTGGCCCCAGTGCCTGGGAAGGACATGTCAGTGAGGACATCGCCCTTACAAACAGAGTTAGCTTAGGGAACCTACTACATACACTGCTCTTCAGTGGATGAGGGCCAGGGAGCAGGGCACTGCCACAGACTTGTTTCTTCCAAAAAGGCTGTGGTTTTAGGCAGGGCTGTAGCCACCTCACCACTCCAGGGACACCATGCATATGTGTGGACCCTGCTCCCTGACACTGAAGTGGACAACTTGCACAGCCTCATGGGCAAACATTTCAGAGGGCTGTCTGTGTGTGTGGTGGGGGAGTCTTGGCGTGTGACCTGCAGATGTGTGACCACCTCCATCACGCAGGCATGACGATGCCTCCCGAGTGGCCCAGATCCCTGTGGGTTTGCCTGTACACATGAGCAAAGGCCATTACCATGAAACTCAAAATACTGAGTACTCAAAAATATTGAGATAATATCAAAAAAAAAAAATACTGTAATCTACCTAGCCTGCCACAGCAGCATTCAAGCTTCACAAGTAGGAAAATCAAAATGAACACATCTGGACCATCACATCAATTTCTGACTACAGACTTCATTCGCATAGTTTGTGAAAAACATCTTGTGAATAAACAGGAAAAGCGCTTAGAAACTAATTATGCTTTTGTTAACAATACATGAGAGATGAAAGTTAAGTTTTTAATGTAACTTTTAAGTGTTTAAGACCATGCAGCTGGCTCAGCGCCTATCGCTCAGAAGCTAGGGTGCCAGCCACATATACTGGAGCTGGCAGGTTCGAAGCCAGCCCGGGCCTGCCAAACAACAATGACAAGTACAACCAAAAAATAGTGGGGCATTGTAGCTGTCGTACCAGCTACTTGGGAGGCTGAGGCAATAGAATCACGTAAGCCTAAGAGTTTGAGGTTTCTGTGAGCTGTGATGCCATGGCACTCTACCAAGGGCTATATAGTGAGACTCTATCTCAAAAAAGAAAAAAAAAAAAGACCATACAGTACACAGGCACTCACCCTCTTGCCTACAGGTTTATTTTAAAACCCAAGGTGGTCACATACCCGCTCTTCATAAGGAAGAAGGTTTAACACTAGGGAGCTGCAGCTCCCTGCCCACGTTCCTCATCTGTTCAGTGAGCAGCCCCCACTATGCGACAGGCACTCTCCAGGCATGGGACAAAGGACCCCTGGGAACTACCCATCGTAGAGCCAAAATGACCACTCAATCTATGTCACATTTATCATTTCTTACAACTGCCTTTTTTGAAAGGAAATTGTGAGCCTCAGCCCCTCTGTGTCTGCCTGTGGGTGCCTTGAGATTTCACATGGGACAAGTGAGCCTGAGAGCCTTGGCCTTTGACCAGCCTGAAATGGTGAGGAGGGTCTGGAGATCCTGCAGTACTTAAGGACTAGTTCAGGACTCCCAGTGGACCCTGCAACCACTCAGACCTGAGCCTCTGTTAGGGAACCCTGGAGCTGTGGGGTGCAGGCTGGGGCAGTGCCCACAGGGTTTCTGACTAGCTGAGATAGAACCAGACCCCCACTAGCATCACCATCTCCCAGGTGGCCAGGGGCCAGGTCCTAGTGGCAGTGGAGGTGGGCAGGCGGGGCAGGTGCTGCTCTGGAGCATCAGGCATGGGAGTTAGCCACTCAAAAGCAGCTGTGGTGGGGCCCCACAGTGTGTCTTTGCTCTCTAGCCCCTGGCGATGTGCACTGGGGGCTGTGGGGGGTTGGGTTAATTAAGCGGGCCAAGGTAGGATCCTGGCACAGTGGAGCCTGGTCCCCTCACTCCTGTCCCCGGTACCGCCACCCCTCCGCACCCCCAGTAGCTGGCTCACGGTAGGGGTTTGTGCCTTGTCCTCCCTCTAGTTCTTGGGACCACCTTGGAATTCTCCCCTGAACTCCCCCACCAGCCTTCTCTCTTCAATCTCATCTGTGCACACCCAGTGTTCAGGGTGACCCTTCCCCATCCCGTGCCCTCCTCCCAACCCACAAAGTCCCCTGTGCCCACTGACAGAGCACATCTCCCCCTGCTTGGAAGCCCTGCCCTATGGCTCATTCCTGGCTCACTCTCCCTCATCTGGAACCCCACCAGCTCTGTCCCCAACGCCTGGGCTGCAATCCTTGGTGTGTCCTGGGTGGACCCACCTCCTCACCTGCCTGACTCCCTCCCCAGCCAAGATGAGAACAAGATGCTGGGCTAGGCAGGTGGGTGGGCTCCTTCGGCCCAGGGCAGCTCCTTGCCTGGGGCTAAGTGGGAACAGGCCAACCCTTGCAGTATGACCTGTCTGTGGCAAGGTGATAAGCAAACCCACTGTTGAACAAAATCGGAAACAGAAAGATCCCAAGCTGAACTAGCAATGTGTATAAAATATCGTATGCTTTGACCAAATTGAGTTTATGTGGAAATGAAAAGCCATTTTAACATTAGAAAAGCTACTAGCAAGTTTCATCACATTAACAGATTAAAGGATTAAAGGAGAAAAGGAAAACCCTTAGCAAACTTAGAATAGAAAAGCACATTTCATTAACCTGTATGATAAAACCTACAGTGAACCTAGTTACTGAGGAATCATGGGAAGGCTTCTCCCTGAGGGCAGGAACAGGTGTGAAGATGCTGGCTGGTACCACAAGGCAGAAAAAGAATAGGAGGTCTAAGAATTGGAAGTGTAAGATGATGGACTGCAGGTGGGTAAAACTCCCCCAAACTTACAAATTCTTAGATTTAGTCCAGCAAGATTTGCTGGCTTCAAAATCAGCGAGTAGGGCGCCGGCCCCATATACCGAGGGTGGCGGGTTCAAACCCGGCCCCGGCTGAACTGCATCAAAAATTAGCCAGGCGCCTGTAGTCCCAGCTACCTGGGAGGCTGAGGCAAGAGAATCGCTCAAGCCTAAAAGGTGGAGGTTGCTGTGAGCTGTGACTCCACAGCACTCTACGGAGGGCGATAGAGTGAGACTCTGTCTCTACCAAAAAAAAAAAAAAAAAATCAATATTCCAAAATCAATTACATTTCTATACACTAGCAACAAACTTTTTTGAAAATGAAAATTAATTTAAAACTATTATTTACACAGCATCGATAACATGAAATGGTAAGAAATTTTGGTTTTCTCTCTTTATAATGATCAATATTGCTAGAGGTTTAGCAACTTTAATCGTCTTTTCATAGAAGCAGATTTTGGTCTTATTGATTTTCTTTATTGTATTTCTGTCTTCTGTTTCATAGATTTCATTATTGTTTCATTCCTTCTGTTTTCTTTGCCTTTATTTTCATGTTCTTTTTCTAGCTTCTTGAGCTGGAGGCATAGGTCATTGATTTTCAGCATTTCTCCTTTTTATACATGTAAGTTTTTCACTAGGGTATAAAAGTCCCTTTGATAACCAGTTTTGTATATCCCAGAGATTTTAATATGCTGTATTTCCCATATTCAGCTCAAGCTATTTTCTGATTTCTATAGTGATTTTTTCTTTGACATGTAGATTATTTAGAGATGTGTTGCTTAATTCATAATTTTCAAACATTTGGAGATTTTCCTATTTTTATTCTGTGTTTGAGATCTAGTATAATTCCACCATAGCCAGAGAACATACACTGCATGATTTCAATCCTTTCACACTTGTTGAAATTTGTGGGAAAGAGTCTGGTGTATTTTGGTAGTCTGTTGCTCCCTCTTACTGAGTGCATGTTCTGTGGCTCTAGGGTGCAGGGGGGCTTATATGTGTGGATTTGATGAAAGTGAGTCCAACAACTCTTATCTTGAATGTATCTATTCTTAATTAATAATATGCAATTGGCTGGTCTGTAGCATCAAGATCTGGACAGCACATTTCTCTCTCTTCACCCCTAATACCTCCCAGGGATGCCACTCCTACTGACTCTGTCACTGGCTCAGGACAAAGTAAACGTGCCCTGCTCTGTGTCCTTGGATGTGTTTTCTTCTGCCTTTCAGACGAGGTTAATTTCTCTGTGCTTTCTTTTTATAACTCACTTCCCTTCAGCAAATATTTGCTTGGACCATGTTAGGTTCTGTGTGTGGCACAGATATGCCTCTGACTGCTCACAGTCAGCATACGGGAAGTAGACCCTCCAGTGACACGCAGAAGAGCGTGCCGGGTGCCAGCAAACAGGGTGGTGATTGGGACTGTGCCCCACATTCCTGCCACCCAGGTCAGCTCCCCTCTCTGCACTGCTGCGTTCCAAGCCATTGTTCACACAGAATTCAGCCATGCAGGTGTCCTCAAGGTCCCTCACACTCGAATAATCATCTGGTCTCCTCCTAGGCTCCCTCCAAGGTCCACAGGCCCCTGGGGGCTCCAGGGCATGTCTGGGTGGACACATTCTGGGCTTGTGCCTCCTTCCTAGGTTTGCTTCCTTCTCCCCAGAGCCTTGCCCTGGGCCTCCTTCCTTCCAGAGTCCCCATTGGAGCCTCCTTCACCTCCCCAGCCTGCCTGACAGCTGAGGGGCTGGAAACCCCCAAGAACAAGGGCAGTGGGGAGCACGTAGTACTGAATGCTGGCCCATGCACGGGTAAGCAGCCATATCACTCTGGCTGCCATGATCCCTTTCTGGCTTTCCTGTCCTCCATGTGAGGTCTGGGCTGCAGTCACCACTGCGTCTGCCCTCTACACTTTCTTCACACTGCCTCGGTGGGGGTAGTTTGCTCCATTCTGGCCCCTCATGGTTCCCACTGGAAGCACACAGATTGGGGGTCCTATTGTCTCTGATCAAAGCTGGCCCAGCCCAGACCCCTGCTTGCCTCAGTTTCTCCTACATGGCTGCATGGCAGAGTCCTCTCTGCACCACATGTGTGTACCTCGATGCCCAGGAATGCTGGCCCTTGTCCCTCTGTCCTCCTGGACAGGGACATTGAGGAGAAGCCTCCACAGTTGCTGGATGGAACCAAGTTCTCTTGGGCCTGAAACGGCCATCTCAGTGGCTGGGAGCCCCACCTGGCCTGGAGTTCAGTGGTATCAGACTTGGCACAGACAAGGACCTGAGAGGCTGGGTGACAATGGCCCGACAGGGCAGGGCTTTGTCTGTGGCCTATGTGTGCAGAGGACTTAAGGAGGTTCTCAGGGCTGAGGCAGGGCACCGCCCAGCATAGCACAAAGCCCATTGTGCTCCTGGAGAGACCCCATTCACCAGGGCCCAGTAGGGCGTGGGCAGGGGGAGGCTGGACACAGGGGTAGGGGTGGGTGCGGAGTTGGACAAGGTCTTGTCAGCATAGTCACTCCCCATAGCATTTCTGTCAAAGGAATCCAGAGAGATTTCTCCAAAGAACGGCAGCTTTGTTGGTGAGAGTGATTTTAGAACTCCCACCAGTGTGCTATGACAGTGGCTGCCCAGGTCCCTGTGTCTCTGCCATTATGGCCACATTCTTGAGCACAAGCTAAGGGGGTCTTTGCCCCACTACTGGCTCCAGCTCACAGAGGAGGGGACCAACTTGAGCCCTAGTTAAAGCACAGCCCCTGAGGGTGCTGGATGGGCCACCGCCCAGCCCTGCTGACCAGCGGGCAAGTTCTGGGGGTCCAGGAGAGGTGCGCACCTACAGTGAGGGAGAAGCCAGCTGCAGCCCCTCAAGTTCCAGGTCACTTCCATCTGCGTTGCTTCCTATGTGGTCCTGCCATAGACTGGCAGGTCCCCCATGAGGCCCAGAGTTGCAGTTAGGGAGGGCGGCTGGGTTGTCACACTGTCCCAGGCGTGTGTGGGTACCCTGGCCTATCTCGGCTGACAGGCCAGACACCTCAAGGGCTCTGAACACCTTGGAAGGAAAAGGTGTTACCTAAAGGCAAAGAAAGCATGGATGCATGGGAGCAGGGTGCTCACCCGAGAGCGGAAAATTTTCACAGAGAGGAATGCTGGCCATGTGCAACAGAGAAGGAAATTCCTGGGCAGAGGCCGCGTGGGGAGCACAGTGCTCATTTGCACAAATTAGCCTTTCAGATTGGAGCAGCAACAGTCATGCCAGAGGCGGTGGGCACAGGACGGCTGCGGGGGCAGGACACAGTGTCCCAGAGCAGAGAGTCAAGGTCCCAGCACACAGGGGCCCTCAGCTCCCGCCTGCCCCTTCCCATGGAAGGAATGCAAGGGACACAGTGCTAGGAACTGCACTCACTCCCACCACTTGGAGGCCTACACCACATACTGACTTTGCCTTCAGGTAACAACTTTTCCTTCCAAGGTGTCCAGAGCCCTCCATCCATGACACCACTATCATGGCCCTGACCTGCAGCCTCCCCACTCTGTCATTTGGAGGAGTGAAGCAGCTCCTGGAACCTCCAGCTGCCCATACCTCAAACCCATCCTGAGACTCGGTTGGGGCCCAAGTAGGATTGGGGGGCCTTGAGAGGCTCCTGGGAACCAGGCAGACAGCACTGAGAAGGGATGCGGCTCCACCTGTCTGGGGAGGTCAGTCTCGCACAAGTCATCTGTTAGCTCAGACTCCTGTGAGAAGTTCCCCAAACAGGCTCCAGGGGCCCCCACCCCACTGTAGGAAAGGACTCCAGGCCCCAGGAGGGAAAAGCTGCTCCTCTCCAGCCTCCTGGTGAGAGGTGCTAGGTAGGTATGATCAAAGGGGCGTGAGGGCTGCAGCTCCCCCCTACAAGACCCCCAGGTGCCCCTGGCTCCAGCTCTGGCAGGGACTTTGATATCTCAGGTGTGTGTTGGATTCCAGGCACTGAAGAGGCCACAGACTGGAGCTGACCAGGCCCTGTGAGTGACTGTACGTTCACAGAGTGCATTTCCCATAGAATGTTCTGTGCTAGCTGCTGCGCGAGGTTGGACCCCAGCAGGGTATGGCCACCTCCTGCGGGCCATGGAAACATCCCATTGCCCTCCCCTCAGCCAACGCCTTCACACACCCTCACCCAGGTCTCCTCAGGGAGGCTCTTCCCAGCTGAGAACTGCAGAGGCCTTGCCTGCCTGGTATCCCTAGGGACACTGGGATGGCCCCAAAGTTACATGTGGGCCTGGAGGTCAGCAGGTCTGAGTCCTGTTCCTGTGCAACTGGTCAGCTTGTGAAACAAGGGTGTTTTCCTTGGGCATGCACACAGTGTCCTCTGGCTTCAATGACAAACCACCACGTGGTCCCTAGTGCACTCCATCCATCACAGACATGAACTTCCATCACAGGATGAACTCTCTAGCCAGGCCTGCTCTCCCCATGACCTTCAGCAACACCTGGGGGCACTGAGGTCTGCAGGTGCACACGGGGTCCTCATTTCCTGCTTGCTGGGACACAGGCACTTCTCTGAAAGACCATGGAGTACTGTTCAGCCTAGGGAACCTGGTTGGCTTTTTTTGTCTCAGCTTCCCCACATGTGAAACCAGAGTGAAAGGGGGATTGAGGGAGGATAGCTGAGGATGCCCTGGAGATGCCTGGACAGGGCCTGGGATCCCCGCCCCCTTGTGCAGACAGGGACCAGGATGGCAGCTTCATCCCAGCTTCTGTGACTGATGGCAGTGGAGCCATCACCTGCAGCCAACAAGCCCCTGGGCAGTGGGGAGGGCTACACCCTTCCTTGCTATGGCTGGTTGACCACCAGGCCAGCCCCCTCCCTACAGCCCCTGAAAAGCACTCTAAGTCCCATGGGCCACAGCAAGGGTCTCGCCTCAGGTCTCGGCACCCCACTCTCTCCTGTCCACCAGAGACCTTGTAGAACATATCCCATGGCTGCTGGTACATCTGCCCAGGTGGGTGCTGGCTGTCCTGGGCCAGCCTGAACATAAACCACAACTTTTTTCCAGAACCAGGAGTCACCGGGTTTATTGAGGGAGGCTGGAGTGGCCTGAGTCATCCTTATGACCCTGGGGAGGGCATGAGGCCCCCACCCAGCATCCCACCTGGACAGGGCAAGCCTAGGGACATGGGGGCTGCTGAGTCACCTCTGAGATTTTGGGTGGAAGGTGATACGTAAAGTCAAAAATTTTTTCCTCCCTGTTCAAAAATTCTTCCTTGACAGGCTCCAGCCAAGCCCTGGTGGATGCATTGCTGCCAGGAAGTACCAGCTGCAAGTTTAGGTTTCAGGAACAATATTTTCAAAATCAATCTCTCATGCTTCTGCTGGGTCGGCTTGTGAAACAAGGGTATTTTCCTTGGACATGCACACAGGGTCCTCTGGCTTCCCTGACAAAGCCACCTCGTGCGGTGCAGACATTAGGTGCCAGTAAGGCAGAGTGACGTGGCTGGCCCACCCCGTCCTGACTCATCTTTACTTCCCCGTGCAAAAGCGACTGAGCATTGAGTTTGGGAATTCTCAGGTGCTCGCTGCTCTGTTCTTGGCTGGTGCCATCTCGTCCCACGAGTTCACCATGTTACACTGCTCATCCCTAGGGGTGGAGCCCAAGCTTCTTTGTGAACATGGCCTTCCATGCTCATGTAAGCCACCAGAAGGAGTGTGATCCTTGCCAGTGTGCCAGGGGCAAGCCATGGACTCCCTCTTCCCTGGCAATGTGGGAACCACTAGGCTCCTGGGCAGAGGCCACGTCCTCATCCACTAATGAATGTGGACCATCCCTCATCCATTAATGAATGTGCTCATTGTTCTGGCTCCGGACTTCCCTGTTTAGAGACTGGGTATTATATGCACAGAAAAATAACAACAGCTCTGGCCACTCTCCCCCTGGTCCAACCCCACCTGGGTTTCATTTGATGCCCGTGGGAACCCTGGGATACAGGCTGGCTGGCACTCACTCCACACTAATCCCGTTCTAAAGTGAGGAAGCTGAAGGCTACAGCGACTGGCTGCGGGCCACACACTCAGAGGCAGGCTCCCCTCCAGGCCCAAGCTGCCCCTGTACTGCTGACCTCACTGTGTATGTTCCCATAGAGAGGTGGGGGCCTGCACACACCTGGGGGTCTAGGGCGTCCTGCCTACTGTCTGGTTGTGCCACCTCTGTGGGGTTACTGAGCCTCTAACCTCATCTGTCAGATGGAGGTGACTACAGGACCAGCCCACCTGTCCCGTGTGAAGAGTCAGGTTCCAGGGTCAGCGAACACAGGTGTGGGCACCAGGCAACCCTGCACAGAAGGAGGGGCATCTCCTGAAGGCTGCTTGGGAAGATCCCAGTTGAGCCGCTGCCCAGGCCTCAGGCCAACACAGTGTTAGCCAGAATGAATATGTGTACCCCCTGAGCTCTGGGTGGGTTGCTGGGTTGTGGGTTATTTCAAAGCACTATGGTGGCAACAATGGACAGGCCCAGTGATCTGTCCAGAAGGCCTGGGTAACACGTGCTCTCCCAGAGGTCAGCATGCCACTGGCCTAAACACCTCAATCCCACTTGCACCTACCCTCCCCTCTAAAGCCGGAGTCACCGATGGCAGAAGTAGGGTTAAGAGAGCACCAGGGCTGTCCTCAGGCACCACAGAGCTCCCTTGCTGGAATGGACACAGGCTTGCCAAGTGTGCACAGCAGGAGACAGTGGCTTTGCTGTGGGGGAGATGGCTTCTCCTGGGTGTCCCAGCACCAGGCTGGCCAAGGATAATTTAAATATCTGCTGAAGAGCAGTCACCTGTTCATTGGTGCTGCACATACACCATAGGTGCCACCTGCAGTGGCAATGGGCATGGCATTTATGGTTTGGTCTGTCTGGAGACATGCCGGCACCTGTGTTTTTCCCAGGCTTCCTCCGAGTCTCCCTAAGGGGTCTCTGTTGTTCAGCCACGTCTGAGCTCAGAAGACACAGGCTGGCCAGGGCAGGGAGCTTGTTCAGCTGCCACACTTCAGTGGCAAACTGTCCTTGACAGGACAAGATGTTTGAAACACAGCTATGTGACTGCATGTGCATCCCCACAGGCAGGGGACTGTGGGCTCTGCCCACTGCATCTCTAGAGCAGGGCCCTCAGGTGGGAGGGGCCCCCAGCACCTGTCAATGTGGATTCACTCTCTGTCTCTCAGTGCCACTTTTCCTTCAGTGTTAGCCCCCCTGGGGGCTGTGCACAGAGAGAGGCACCCAGGGGTTCTGTCTATATCCCACACTAGCATCCCAAGGACACCTGGCCTTGGACCAAAGTCAGTGTGTGTGGATGGTGGCCAGAGGCAGGAGGACACACTGGGAAGAAGGCTCTTCCTTTCTCTGAAACAAATTTGTCCACACCTTGGAAGGCAGACACCCACCCGCAGTGTCCTCTTTCCCTGATTGCAGCAGCCGCAATCAGCACACGTGCCAATCACAATGCCTGGCATCTCCCACACTTCTGGGATGGGCTGATGAGTGAGCCCATTTTATGACAGGCCATATTCCTGCCTCTGCCCTGTCCTGCTTCAGGGAGGGTGCTGCCGTGCCCGGAACTGCCTAACTCTGCAAGCTGCCGGCTCCCTGACCTTGCCTCCATGCTGCTGTCTGTGAGCCAAAGGAGGAAAGTGACAAGGCTGTGGAAGCCTGTGTGGACCAGCCCTGCTCTGCTGAGGTCTATGGGAGCAACAGATTCAAAGTGTCGATAGTAACATAGCCCACAGCACTTTCTGTAAAGATGGGCCAAGCACTCTCCCAAAGGCCCTGCTTGAACAGGCCAAGTGCAGACATTAGGGTCTGGCCGCCTTGGGCTCCGCTGTAGGTCCCAGGCATGCAGCCGACAGGGTGTCCCCTGTGCTCTCCCCACACCCCACCTTGTGACCTTGGCACCTATCACAATATGAACAGGCTCTTATCAGGGCTTTTCTTTCCTTCTTCTCATTAAATCCTTATCAAACAATAGCATTGTGCTGGTGAGATACTGCGGGTGCAGAATTATATATTAACTTGTGCTAATTAATGTTTATGCAGCCATTTATGGCACCCGGCGCCGTGCACCTCTGTCCACAGCCACAGCTGCAGCTTCCACGAAGGAGGCTGCCAGCACCGATAGGCTGTCTCTGGTATAGGCTGGCTGGTCTCTAGCCCCTCTCCCACCCTTAGGAGCTGTTCTCTAAGGGCATAGGGTTGACAGGGTGGGGGCTCCAAGTGACTCTTGACTCAGTTCAGGGGCACTACTCCATACTCATCTGCCCTTTGATTGCACTGGGGAAGCGGGGAGGCCCCTGCCATAGCCGGGCTCTGGGTCCCTGCCTTGTTTCTCTCCTGTGTAGTCCTCCTGCCAGAGGCTAATCCATCCCTTCCTCCCCCACCCAGAAGTGCAAAGCCTTGGTATACACACCTTCCATCTTCCCTGACCTGTGGGCCAGAGTAAGCAGTGGCCTCCACATGGCCACATGCCGGAGAAGCCAGAACGCTAGAGGGTGGAAGACAGGCCCTGGGCTCCCACCCTCCTCTTCTTCCTCAGCTCTTCCCAGGTCCTCCTGACTTCCCAGGCACTGCCTCTTGGCCCGTGGTCTTCTCTTCTTAGGGGGGCTTAGCTCAGAGCCACCTCCTCTTAGAAGCCCCCAGCCTGCTCCACCGTTGCAGCCCAGCCCTGCTGGCCCAGCCCTCCCCCCCTTCAAAGGACTGTTTTGAAGCCATCCCAGACAGTATGAATTGGCCTAATGGGCTGCAGAGGACGGGTCTGAAGGACACCTGGCAAAGGGCTCGTCTCTGCCCCCCAGGACCAAGTGGGCTACCAGCTGGCTCCTTTGGGAAGAGGAGCCTGTGGAGGGTGGGGCTGGAGTCCCCAGGCTGAACATCCCTGGCATCACCCTACTTCCCCCTTGAATGACAGTGTGGAGACTCTGCCAAGGAGCTGCTGGGTGTGGCCCCTGTGCTGCCCACTGAGGAGCACTCTTGTCCATCTTGTAGGGACAGGCTGGGGGGTGCACTTGCTCGCTCCCTCTTGAGGTCTGTGAGTCAAGGATATAAGGCATAGAGTCGACAGGGTTCGGGCTCCAGGGGACTCTGGAGGAAGGGGTGTCATGGAGGAGGGGCCCGGGCTCCTTCCCTGGGGAGACAGGGAGCACTTGGGCACAGGGACAGTGCAGTGTCTTACTTGGATAGGTGCCAGTGTGAGTGGGACCCAGTGGGACCCCATCAAGATCCCTTGCTGCCTCATCGCTACTCAGTCCTCCTTCACTGATGCCACTTACCCATCATAGCCCAGGCAGTGGGGCCTGGATGGGTGGGGCAAGGCAGGTAGGTGGGGCCTGTGGAGGGTGGGGCTGGGGTCCCCAGGCTGACCATCCCTGGCATCACTGTCAGCTGCAGGCAGGTAGCAGAAACACTCAGGTACAGACTGTGTTTGCAACTGGGGTAAATTGCACCTGATTATGATGCATTCTTACTACTTTTACTGCATTGGTGAAGCTGATGTGGCCACGTTATATTTGAGGGTCACGAGAGGAGATGGGCACTTTGGGAGTCTTGATGGTCAGACCTCAGCTCATTAGCATCTGAGCAGATGGTGAAAAGAATATATAGGGGAGGGAGAGCCCACCAGATCCCACCACTGGCCCCTTTCCCCACCTTTGGGGAAACTGAGTTGGCTGAGACTGATGGCCGGTGGCTGTCCTGTGCCTGCCTGACAAGCAGGAGTATGGCCCCACGTTCCCATATGGAGGTGGGTTGCTAGCACTGTGAGGCCTCAGGAGCCCGTGTCTGCCCACTCCTGCCAGCCAGGCTGGGCGCCCCAGGCCCCGTCCCCATGGAGAGGTCACACTGAGCTGTGCAGGGTACGGATAGTCCCTAGATAGCTGGTTTCCCACCATATCTGCTTGAATGATTTCCTTTTCTTGAAAAGCATTTCTTTTTTCCAAACAACAATGTCTCATCAAAGACAGTCCTGGGCTAGCCCTGTTGGGGGGTGGTCCTGCTCTCTGGCCTTGCTGCCCCTGTCCTGCTACAGGTGCCCTGTGGGGCAGGCTGGAGCAAGTCCCACTGCATTCTGAGCTCTGCCAGGCCCTCAGCAGGTGGACCTGAAGAGCATCTGCATATTTTCAGGGAGTCAGACCTGGAGGCCTCTGGGTCTGGGTGCCCTGAGGTTGGAGCATCCCACAGAACCCTCAAGGGACACTCTAGCTCCTGGGCCAAAACTCCTGGGCCCCAGAAAAGGCCAGAGGAAGCAGCTGTGCCAAGCCTGGGTAACACTGCTGCAGAGATAAGGACTGGTCAGCACAGTGGGGCTTGGCCAGGAGGGGTAAAGGCAGGGCCCAGTGTGCCAGGCTCGGGTGTGACTGGTGAGCTTTTGGGAGAAGAGGCCCCAGACAGTGGGAGGGAGGGCCTGGTGTTGTGGAGCTCGGAATGAAAGCGACTGAATATGAATGAGTGGTGACAAGAGCCAACAGGTGGGGTGGGGACAGGAGGCACAAGGCCCCCACTGGTAGGAAGGATGGGCAGACAAGGTCAGGCCAGGTGTGGTCAGCCTGAGGACCCTCATTTTCCAACTTTTTCTGTGGAGAGGAAAATCCAGGACAGAGACCATGTGACTCTGCAGCAGCAGCCAGAGGCCGGGTGGCTGATGAGGGCTGGAACACCCTTAGCACCACAGCAGTCAAGCGTCAGGAGTTGGGGCCAGGAGCAGGGTCCAGCTTGGGGTGTGGGTATGCTGAAGCTTCTTGTCCAGGGGAACAGGAAGGAGCACTGGATGTGGCACAGTGGCCACCATCTGGGGGATATGGAGGGTCCGAGTGAGGACAAGTGGGAAATACCACAGTAAGTGTCCAAGCAGACCTGAAGCTCCTCCCAAGTATGTAGAGACTATCACAGAGGGTGGCCAGAGGAAACATGGCCACTGGAAGAGGGTACAAGAAAATTACACACAATTTGGGGCTTTTTCTTGAGGTCTCTGAGCCTAAAACTCCAGGTACAGCAGCTCTGATCAGCTCTCTCTGGGGTACACTGGAGCTGAGGGACTGCCTTGTGGGCCTGGCTGGCCTGGGCTGTACTTGAGGGAGCATGGGCCACAGGCAGGCATGTATGAGCCTGGAGCCTGGGATGGAGACTAAACTCCAGCCTGTGAGGCACATGAGTCCCCGGTGGCTCAGAGGAGGCGTCAGGTAGTTCCCAGCATCCTAGAGGAGAAATGGCTGACTGCCAAAAGTGACCGATGAAAGCCCATCCTCAGAGCGTGTGGTCAGAAGATCCAGAAATCATTTTACAGCCAAGTTAACTTTAGTAGGCTTACCACACTGCAAGGAGGTGAGGGGTCAGGGAAGCATAAATAGCTGCGAAGCTCCTGCCAGGGAACCCACGGAGGGGTGGTGCCTCACTTCACTTTCTCACCTTGTTTAATTTTTATATGCTTTAAATCATGCCAGTGGAGCAGGGAGGCAGCCCCTGCAGCTGTTGCGAAGATCAGACATGGGACTTCTTCACACACGGAGCGTGGTGCCTTTGTCTGGAAGGTGAGCAGACTGGTGGGTGTTTGGTGCCTCTTGCTGGGACAGGAGCAGTGGGGGACAGTGCTGCTTCCTGCAGACATACCTTGGAGCCCCTGAGCAGGGGCTGGGTCTGGACTGGTTCCTCAGGAGGGACCCTCTGGTGGAGGCTGCAGGCTCCGTGGCTGTGAGGCCGGTCCCTATGGTCACTCGTGCTTGGGGAAGCAGAAAACCTGGACAAGGCCTGTGAGACTACCCAGAGCTCTGGGCAGGTCAGAGCTGGTGGAGACCCTTGGCTTGCGCCTGCTGGCCACATCCAGGTGCCCCTTCTGCCACCTGATTCCAGGCAAAGAGATTGTCAACATAGTTCTTCAAGACTCTGTGTTGCTAAAAACTCTCCAAACCCATGAGAGCGGGGTGAGCAGGGTGAGTGAAGTGGGGGATGAGGATGAGCGGAGGATGATTGGCGTGAGCAGGCCTTGTGCCTCCAGAAGCGGCGGAAGGCGCTCTGCAGAGACAGGCCAGCACACCCGACCCAGGAGGCATAAATGCAGCTGTGCGCGCATCACTGTGACAAAAGAGGCTCCACCTAACACTGTAGTATTAGCAGATGAGTACGGCTCCCACCAGATGACCCACCAAGACTAGTGGGTCCAACAATAGCTAGTCCTTAGTCTCTTCCACTCAAGCTCGTCTGTTAGAAACCCCTTCCCACTGGACATCACTGCCTGACTTGTGTCCCCTCTTATGTAAAGGGCACCTGAGTCTGAGAACCACACCCATGGGTCAGCACTCCCTGAAAACCTAAGTGGATGGAGCCTGGAGGTCAGACCTCACTGAGGATCTGTGTTCTGTGGGGTCTCAGGAACCACAGCTGTTGTAAGACCAAGAGAATGTAACTTTCATCAGAGACAGCCAGGCAGGTCCCTAAACACTGGTGGCCCCTGAGACCCACATCTGTGTGATGTGGAGGGAGCAGAGGCCAGACCACCATTAAAGCCTGTTGGAGCCCACTCATCCTGCTGTGCGGAGTGGGGGTCCCAGGTGGAGTGGGTGTCTGCATTGTGGTCCGCACCGTGGTCCTAGGCTGAGTGTCTACATTGGACCTGACCGAAGTGTCTTTGGCTGGTGCTGATCACAAAGTGCTACCTCATCTGCCTTGCCAGCCACTTCATCTGGTACAAGCTCTTCCACGGGGCTTCAGCCCAGTGTGCACGACGGGGCCTCTGGGGAGCTGAAGCCACTGGGAGGCTCCATGGGCTGCAGCCTCCTGCCCTCTCGATGTGGCATCCGAAGAGATTGGGCTAGGCAACATGGAGCATAGGGTCACAGGCCACTGTGCCATGATTCACTAGGAGCCTGAAGCTGAAGCCTGTGCCTGGGTGGTCCCATGAGCAGCCACTTTCCATGGGACCTTCAGATACCCTAGACTGTGTTCTCTGCTGTTCTGGCTTCTGTGGCTCTGGGTGTTCAGGCAGCTTTGGGAAGGTGCTGGGAAGCAGGAAGTAGAGGAAAGTGACTTTGTTCCTGCCAAGGGCCAGGGCAGGGGCCTGGGGCTTATTAGGAAGAAAGCCCATTGAGGTCACCCAGTCTCTGTGTGACTCCAACACTGATGTGGGGTGCACGGGGTATGCTGGGGGCTTTATACAAAAGTGTGGACTTATGGGTGTGGCCCTTGGGGTCTTTCAGGGACCTTTGCTTCCCTCTGCCCTTCACCCCACTGGAGGCTACAACCTTAATGTTTTATGCCCTGGACACCCTCACTCTGGGCTGGGCCACCAACACTCGCTGCCAGAACCAAGTTTAGGATGGGGCGAGTGGGCTGGAGTTGCCCCTCCTGTCAATAAAGTCCTCAGAATTACGGGGCTTGGACTTTGTGACATCTGGTTATTTCTGCCTCTCAGGCCTGCCATGCTTACTTCCTGCTCCCGGTAACTGAGGCAGGGCAGGGCAAGGCACTCATAGCACAGGCTTGGCTCTTTGGGTCCTGGATCCTCTTGGACAGCCAGTTACAGGGTGCAGCCAGAGACTCCAGACAGAAGGAAGGACAGGCTCTACAAGAGGAGGAGACATTCCCTGTGGGGTTTCCAAAGAGTCATGAAGCCCTAGCCAGGCAGGGAGGCCTTGGGGAGAACTGGTCAGCACTATGGACCTCTGCTCCTGAGGGCTCATCCACTCCAACCCCCTGAAGGACCCACCCAAACCAGGGAAGGGAGAGAGCTGCCCTCAAGTGGAGCTTTGAGCACTTCATGAGACTGAATGTTTAAATTACTGCTCCAGGGTTTCTGGCAGCAGGGTCCATCACCCCAGGCTCAGTGAAGGGTGCTGGCTGGAATGTCCTGTCCAGCGGCCCACGTAGCTGCACCAAGGCTGGGAAGGGGCCAGGCTATAACTTGGAGCCACCCGAGTCTGTAGCTCAGTGACAGGGAAGTGTGAGCTCTGGCTGGCTGGGGATGTGTCAAGTGGTCCTGGTATCAGCTTTGCCTTGAAGTGGTGGCAAAAGCTCAGAGATCAAGCCCAGTGCTCAGGGATCCAGACCTAGCTCAGGCGGTCAGCAGGTTCCTTTGCTGGACCTGCATGACAAGCCGGTCCCTCCTAGGGACATAGGGAGCACAGCTTGTCTGGGAGAGGGCCGGTGTAAGTGTGTGACTTGAAAGCCATGAGCAGGGCTCATGGTGCCCAGAAGGGAATTAGCCTAGGGACAAGAAGGGCCACAGAAGGGCATGTGGATAGACCGTGTCCTCAGAAGGGGCCTGGCCAGGATGACTCTGGACCTGCTCCCCCCTTACACTGCCATGTTCCAGAGCTGCTGGCTTGGCAAGTCAGGGGGCAGGGAGACAGAGGCTTCTCTGCTTAGCTGACCTATGGCTGAGGTGTCAGGAGGGAGTCAGCTCTGGCTCTGGGGCTCACTCCTGTGCAGGTAAGATGCCTGACCCACTCTGCTGTCTGTGTGGGGCTGGTGTCCTAACTGCACTGAGACCTGGGCCCAGATTAGAGGGATGAACATGCCAGGCAGCAGTAGGACAGACCCCCGTGTGGGTTTATACTGAACCTGCTGAGCGCAGCACATGAGTCCAGCTCTCTGTCCAAACAGGCCTCACCAGTGCCAGGAGCACATGGCCAGTGTGCTGGCTTTCTTCAGCAGTCAATGAATGGGTGCCATTTATTCCAACGGACAAATACTTTTTTTTGCCAACTTTAATACTACCACAATAATCTGTCTTTGGTTTGGGTTTCAGTTTACATGCAACACCTTAGTACAATTAGGACTCTCTCTGATGTTTCTGATAAGTTCAGATATGACTATTCTGAACCAGCAAACAGAGCTTCAGAATAACTAATGCTGCTCTGAATAGCTCTATAGGCCATAGACCTTTTGCTGCCTCTGAAAGGGGTCCACTCATTACTTGTGTTCAAGACACAACCACACACCAGTAGGGTCCATTTCCCAAGACTGCAAACTATCCAGGGCTTCTTTCTACCACACAGAGCTAGGTGCCAGCAGCGGCTGGGTTTCTGCTTTCAAGGGTGCTGGTGACATAGAGAAAAGTAAATGAGGCTCTTGCTCTTGAGCTTGGAGAGCTCTTGGCCAAAGCCCCTAGCTCCCTGCAGGGCTTGCCTAGGCTGTGAGAGCCCCTGGCTTCCAAAGAGAGGGCACATGGCTTGGTGAGGCTTCTTGGAGGAGGTGATACCAGATGGGTCCTGAGGGCAGGGCTGGAAAAGAAGGAGAGACAGGAATTCTGGCAATCCTCTGAGCTTAAACAATAATCCCTTTTCCAGCAGCATGCACACAGCTCCCGGCTGCATGGTCTCCAAACGTCCAGCTGGCAGTCATAGCCTCTGGTAGGACAACCATTTTCCCAAGGCTATCTCTATAATATACCAGGGTCTACATAAAGCAAATCTGTTTCTAGAATGCCAGTGTTTATTCCTTGATCTACTTTCACACTGGTTTGGTTTTGATCATTTACCTGAAATTCTACTGGCTAAAATGGTCAATTATGCAAACCTAACAAGTAAAAATATATAAATAAACAATGCTTCAATCTGAATTTTAATATCATGAAACTATATTCTCTGTGTGATGTTAGGAAAAGAAGTCAAGACCCATCTATGTACCTTGTGCATGACACTATCTAAGAAGGGAATAGCATACACGGATAGGCACAGACAGAAAAGCCACTGATGGAAATGTATAGAGATCTTGTCAACTCTTTGCACAGTGAGATTCAGGGTGGTTTTACTTTTCTATAGCTTCCAATTATTTTTATAGTGAACACACATGGCATACAAACAAATGAAAATGTTATTTTTAGAGGTGTGTTGACTTCCCTTTCTAGCTAAGATGGAGTAATTGGGACCGGATTTACCATCTGCCTGACACAAATAAAACCACAGAAATAATATGTGAAACAGAAACCTGGGAGATTAGACAACATGGGACAGCCATCCCTAAGACAGGGGAAACAAAGGAACTACCATGGGATTATATCATATGCAGAAAAATGCATGGCAGAAATAGGGTGAGGGCTGCGAGAAAAGAAGTATGCTATTGTAAGTTACCTGTTTTTAACATGCCTAATATCACTTGGAGGGACACTATGATAAAACAAAGATGTATATAATAAATCATAAAGCAACTATTTAACGCAATAAATAACAACAAATAATAATAGCCCCAAACTCAACAAAGATAAAATGGCATCATAGAAAAATTATCCAAAAGAAATAGAAAAAAAAAGGAAAAAAGGACCAAAGGATAGGTGGGAAAAATAGAAAACAAATAGAAAAACCATATGTTTAAACTGAGCCTTATCACTAATCACATTAAATATAAATAATCTAAATATCCCAATTTAAGAGCAAATGTTGTCAGACTGTGGAAAAGCCAAGACCTAACTCTGTGCCCGACAAGAAATATGCTTTAAACACAGGTGGAAATAAAGTTTGTGAGAAATTTAAAATAGTTTAACATAGTCAATAGCACACAAACTTAATGTCTACCCAATGTAAAAACCCCAATAAACTATAAATAAAAGACTGAGAAAAAAATGTACCATGCTAATCCTAATCAATGAAATTAGAGGAAGTAAATTAATATCAAAGTGGGAAACAACTCAAATGTGCATCATCTGCTCTGGGGAGAAACAGATGGTGATATTATCTATATGATAGTATACATCATACATCATGAGCTCTAGAAAGGAATGAAATATTGATACATGGAGGCTCAGCACCCGTAGCTCAGTGGCTAGAGTGTTGGCCACATACACCGGGGCTGGCGGGTTCAAACCCAGCCTGAGGCTGCTAAACAATAATGACAATAACAACAAAAAATAGCCGGGCATTGTAGCGGGTGCCTGTAGTCCCAGCTACTTGGGAGGCTGAGGCAAGAGAATCACTTAAGCCCAAGAGTTTGAAGTTGCTGTGAGCTGTGACACCATAGCACTCTACTGAGGGCAACATAATGAAACTCTGTCTCAAAAAAACAAACAAACAGAAAAAACAAAAAAAAATCGATACATGGGAAAATATAAACAAATCTCAAAATAATTACTCTAAGTGAAGTAAGGCAGGCCTAAAGAAACTAATTACTGTCTTACTACATTTCTATAAAAGTTACAGAAAATGCCAACTAATCAGCAGTGGCAGAAAGCAGACCAGTGGTTGCGTGGACCTTGGGAGGAGGGAGGTCTGCAGAGGGGCAGGAGGCATCTCTGGGTGCAATGGAAAGTTCCTTATCTTGTTTATGGTGGTGGTTTCACCAGTGCAGACACATGTCAAAGCACATCGAATCCATATTTTATGCAGTTTATTGTATGTCAATTGCACCTCAGTAAAGCTGTTAAATAAAAAGTGGATGAGTGAAACATTTTATATTAGTTCTTATAAAACAATGTCCTCTAAATTCAGATGATGCCTAGTAGTTGGTTCTGAGTGGCTCTTAGTGGTTGCCTCACAGAATAAAAGGTCATTTGCGCCTGTCCCAGAGCAAGGCCCAGCATCTTTGAGTCATCATCAAGAGATAGAAACCCAGACCCAAGCTCCAACAAGAGGAATTTCCACCCTCGGGGTGTGAGGAGGGATGCTCAGGTGGCTGGGCTCTGACAGGAGCAGTTGCTGTGGCCACAACACCATAGGCAGAGAAAATACTGTGATGGGAGGTTTCTGGCCATGGTGGGTGAGATGAATTAACTCCAGAGGACGGAAATGCCAGCACAGTCCTGTCTTTCTAATAAGTTTCCTTTTGTGTTTGGGATTACTTGGGCAGTCTTTAAAAGCATTTGCCTTACAAAATGAGCTACAGACGGTGGCCCTACAGATTCAAAGGAAATAGAAATCATCTAACACAAGGAACATCAATGCCTGGCCCTGTCACTTCTAGACATTTCCTTCCCATGGAGCCTGGTATGCAAATCACCTAACATTTCCTCACACAGGGCCTATATCTGATGGGCAGGGGAGGTGTTCCCACCAGATCTGCTACCTGTCAAGCTTTTGCCAGGGATGACAGTAACATTTTTATGATAAGGGAAATAAACCAGCCATTACCTTTCACCAAATCACACTGCATTTTATTCATTTAGGGTGTACACACCTATCTATTTCCCAGAGGAATTTCAGGCAGATTATAAAATCATTCTCAACATAGTACAAGATAACTATAAATAGAAAAGAAGCACGGGGCATTGAGCCTGAGGCTGGGTGGACCACAGCAGATAAGCGCGAAGTGGGCTCCAGATTGCGGGCGGCTGCCTCATAGCCTGACCTTGCCCTGTCTGCCTCACTCCTGTGAAGTTCAGCTTCCTTGTCTCCCGCCTAGGGTAAAGCCACTTCTGCATGTTGCTGAATAATCCATACATAGCACAGAAGGGTCCCCTCTTTAAAGGGACCACAGCCCTAAGCCATGGCTGGGGTAGGACTGGCGGCTAACACTTCCAAGATGGGGCTCTCAGCAACTGGCTCTGCCCCAAGGGAGGTCAGCCTGGCCACACACTGTGGGGGGCAGCCTCTACCTACTGGCCAGCCACAGTGGGCCCATCAGGTTCTGTGCCTCCCTGCTGAGCCACACCAAAGGGATGTCCAGCCCCACAGTGCCCAGCGAAGCTACCCTGTCCTGCCCCCCGGTGTGGACCCCTTGAGGTGATTTAGGACCCTCTGTATTCACAATAAGCATGAAGTCCATGACATTCTTCTTGGACAGCATGGAGGTGCACACACTCCATTTGGAAAGGAAACTAACATAGCATGGAGCCTCTCCTAATGACGGGCAGTCTAGGCATGTCCACACTGGGCTGCATGCAGGGGATAGAAGCTACTTTGTGGCCCGTGAACAGCTCCTGTTTCAAACACCTGGCATAAAGATGGGAACCCAACACAGATATTTGCAGTGAAAAAAACAGCCAGAAAGAGAAATGAAATGAATCTGGAGGGGGCAGCTACCCACTGGGGGATGGATCTGCTTTCTCAGGTGTGTATGGGTACCAGAAAGGGGGCTCAGCTGAGATGGTGGGTACAATGGAGGGAGGGTCTGTCTGGTACACCTGAGTGGGGTGTAATCACAGGTCAGGAGCTCCAGATCAACATGGGTGAAAGTCTGGGAGCTGCCAGGGCAGGTGCAATACCTTGGCCCGTAATGGGCACTTCCCCAGTCTAGGCCGGCTCAGCTATCACTGGGTCCCAGGGCCAGTCCCACGGGACTGAATGGGCAACCAGGACGGGGCTGGTGCTCAACCACTTCTGCCAGCATAGTAAGCCGTGTGATGGCCACTGGACATACTGGCCCCACTGGAGGACAGAGAGGCAGTCAGGGTACACGGGCACTTCCACTGGCTCTATTTACTGCCTCAAGGGCTCCAATTTGTGAGAAATATTGGGCAGTAGAGCTGGGACAGAAGTGGGGCATTAGACAGTGAAAATGTGAAGTGTCAGTTAATTAATTATCCATCTGACTAAGGAATTTAGAAGTGTCTCTTCTCCCTATGGCCAGACTAGTAACCAAAGCTGCCCAGGATGCAAGACTTCTGTGTCCCTGGAGTTCATCATGTGTGTGTCACAGTATTGGCTGGGCTGGGCCTCCCATACTCTCTCCTGGGGAGGGAGGTTTCTGGGGACCGGCAGTGACCCCACACTGGCCCAGGTGGCCTGCCAGTTATGCAGACCCTGCTGCCATAGCATGATTCTCTCTGCTGTGGATCCTAACAGCCTATCCTTAACAATTAAGTTTGCAAAAGAGAATGCCAAAGTGAGAACATACACAAATGTGAAGGTTTAGGACAGCAAAATCTCTGCTGCACACTTGGACAGGGAGCAGGAGGGAGCCACAGAGGAGGATGTGCTATTGGCGGACACTGGAGGAGGTGACTGCCTGCCCCAGTCCTGTGTGGGCAAGGACACCAAGGAGGAAGAATGGGATTTAGGTCAACACACAAGCAACTTTGGCCTAACAAAGGACCCCAGACTGGCCCAGCCACATCCATTGCCCAGCCAAGTAGACTTGATGTCTCTGTGTGTCACCAACACCTCTGTCCCAAGGGAAAACACAGGTGGGGACTACCCACACTACATAGCCCACACATACTGCCCAGACACACACCCTGCCCAGGACACACACACTGCCCAGACACACACACACTGCCCAGGACACACATACTGCCCAGACACATATGAACTTCTCAAGACATACCCACAACCCAGGAGGCACACACACTACCCTGGACACGCACTCTGCCCAGACACACACCCTGCCAGGGACACACACATTGCCCACACACAAATACTGCCCAGGACACACATACTGCCCAGATACACACGCAGTCCAGGACACACACCCTTCCCAGGACACACACGCTGCCCAGACACACATACTGCCCAATACACACACACTTCCCAAAACATACACACTGCCCAGAACACTCACGCTGCTTGGACACACACCCTGCCCAGGACAGGACATACACATGACCTGGACATACACACTAACCAGACACACACTGCCCAAGACACGCACACAACCCCAACACACACACTACACAGGACAGACACTGACATTTGATTTTTGTAAGTCTAAGAGATGCTCAAGGTAACTTACGTTCACTTTTGTTTTTGGTATATATTGAGTATTAAAATGTTAATACCATTTTTTCTTTCTTAAAATGTATGTACCTTTGTTTGACACCCTCTACAGATGACCACCTATCTCCACTGACCGCCTCCTTGAGATGACCTAATTTTTATAGACCAGACATGCGGGTATCAGGAAATATGGGTATCAGGACAGCAGGACCAGTTCCTTATGTTGACCATTTATTACAGTCTCTTGGCGATCAACTCACAGATGTTCTACTATATTTATATCTAGAAAAAGACAAGCAACCCATACTTCTCGTCTGTCATAAGAATATGATCTTAGTATTTGCAGGTTCTTAGCCAGTGCAACACTGTATTAATAAGTGACTTTGCAGGCTCGGCGCCTGTGGCTCAGCGGGCTAAGGAGCCAGCCACGTACACTTGAGCTGGTGGGTTCGAATCCAGCCCGGGCCCGCCAAACAACAATGACGGCTGCAACCAAAAAAAAAATGGCCGGGTGTTGTGGCGGGCGCCTGTAGTCCCAGCTACTTGGGAGGCTGAGGCAAGAGACTCGCTTGAGCCCAGGAATTGGAGGTTGCTGTGAGCTGTGATGCCACTGCACTCTATCCAGGGTGACAGCTTGAGGCTCTGTCTCAAAAAAAATAAATAAATAAAATAAGTGACTTTGCAGCCATCTTGCCATCTGCTATGTGGAAACTTCCCTACTGAGTTCTTTGTCATACTCCTCTGGCTACACTCGACACTGCTCTTCCTTGTAAAATTCAGGAAAGATTGTTAATTTCTACTTTAAAAAATCTTATGGGGATTCTGACTGGAATTGTATTAAATTTATAAATTAATTTTGGAATTTATCCTCAAGGGGGCAACGAAGTACTCAGGGCTGACTTTCAATGGAACAGTGGAGCCAGAAGAACATCAGATAGCATATTAACAGTGGGGGCAGGAAAGCAGCTAACTTAGAACCCGCTCCTCCTCAGAAACAGCTTCCAAACACAATGAGAACAGAGATGCATGCAGACAAATAGAAGCAGACCTCCCCACAGAGCAGAACATACCCTAGGTTTTCAAATCCTGGAAAGCAGAGACAGGAGGGCAATGAAATGGAACAGGAAGGGGGTACAGGGCTGGAGGGTGGGGCCAGGCATGTCACCTCCTGAGGAAGGAAGTCCACCCTGTGGAGATGTCCCCACTCCTATAGCACAAAAACAGAGAGAGACCGTTACATGTGAAAGAGACCTGAGAGAATGCATAGTATGTGGAGCCAAGCTGGACCCAGGCGGGAACATACAACAGTACTTGGGTGACAGTGCTCATGTGACAGTGCTCGGGTGGCAGTGCTCGGGTGACAATTCTCAGTGTAGATGGCAGCAAGGAGTGCTTGCTAATTAATATGTGGCAGTGCTCAGTGTGACAGTGCTCGGGTGACAGTGCTTGGTGTGGATGGAATTGAGGAGTGCTTGTTAATTTTGTAAGGTGTGATGATAGCACTAGTTTAGGTGGCATAAAAATAAGTCCTTGTAACTTAAATGTGTAAAGAAGTAGTTACTAGTCAAAGGATGTCTAAATTTATTTGAAGAGGCTATAAGATACAGAGTCAGGGAAATAGACACCACCATGTTCACAGACTGTGATGGGCACCTAAGGGCCACAATGCTCTTCTCTCTGGTTTTGGTGTATACTGGAAAACTCCATAATAAATTGTTAAAATCATTTAATGAGCTACCATTTCAGACTCACCATATTAGAAAAAATTTGAAAATCTGAAAGTACTAAAACATTGTGAAGAGTCTGGAGAAAGAGGTGCTTTCTCATGCCACCAATAGGAGCGTGGACAGGCATAACTGGGCAGGGCGGATTTGGCAATACCAGGCACAGACCCGGCATTCTGCCACTCAGCCGGCCCACTGCTGACAGTGTCCGCAGGCAGATGACTCCAACAGCAGACACTGGTGTACTCACCACTCGATAGCCGGAAGCCCAGGGTCAAGATGGCCAGGCTGTCCCTTGAGGCAGTCATATTGGATCAGGGCCCAGCCCGTTGCCCTCATGTAACTTTAATCACCCCTTAAAAGGCCCTGTCTCAACAGCTGTCACATTCCAAGGTCCTGGGTAAGGATTTCAACTTGCAAATTTGGAGCTGGGGGGGCACAGTGTAGCCCATAATAGTATCCAAGAAAAACTTACCCTGTACCAAACAAGGTATTTCAAAAAGATTGAGCCATGACATGGAACCTTGCGCAGGTCATCAAGGAGGGACTGCAGCAATTCACACATTTAGATGGACACATCTAACAGACAGCCTTGAGCTTAGAAGGAAAGCCGAAGAAAATGCATTCAATCCATCATTCCAAAAGCACCTGAACACCTGCACAGACAGCGCTGCCACTGCAGGGATGGACCACAGAGCTGACAAGCAGCCAGCCTAAGACAGGTCAGGGCCTGTGGGCTGACAGAAGGTGGCAGCTACAGGCTGGTGTGTGACCCTCCCCAGAGGGCGCCAGCACCCTGGACACGTAATCTGTGGCTGGGCATACAGGTCCCAGGAGCTGCCCCAGGTCAGAAGGTTCACCCATCAGTGCTCACTGGCCTCACGGAAGGTCGTGGCCCCCATGCGGTCCAGGATGAGTACACATGGTCATCAGACATGGGGGTGGGGGGGGCAGTTAACTATAGGAGAAAATTGCCATTAGTTCTTAAAACATTAAATCTGGAAAAATTCCTTTCTTTTTTCTTTTTTTTAGACAAAGTCTTACTCTGTCACTTTGAACAAAGTGCTGTGTCATCACAGCTCACAGCAACCTCAAACTCCTGGGCTTAAGTGATCCCCTTTCTTCAGCCTGTACTACCATACCCACATAGGTATTTTTTCCCCCTATTTTTTTAGTAGCAACAAGGTCTTTCTCTTGCTCAGGCTGGTCTCCAATTCCTGGGCTCAAGCAGTTCACCTGCCTTGGCCTCTCAGAGTGCTGGGATTATAGGCATGAGCCACCGGCCAGAAAATTTTTGAAATTCTAAGTACATTGTCAGTATGGGGGGGATTAATAAAACTATTAAAGAATGAAGGCTTTCAATCCCTATTAAAACTCCACTGTCATACTTTAAAGATCTTGAAAAAATTATACTTCGCTTTATATAGAATCAGAAAAAACCTCGAATAGCCAAGACATTACTCAGAAACAAAAACAAAGCAGGAAGAATCATGCTACCAGACCT